>JAOWBW010000634.1:218886-516512 GCA_026119855.1 Campanula takesimana
CACCCCGCCTTGGACCGCTCACCCCGATTGCACATTTGATTTTGGTGTTTCTCCCCATTTTTAAGTGTTTCTCGTTAGTTTCTGTCACTTCCATTAAGTTTCTGACTGACTTCGTTAAGTCCAGGGACTAAACTGAATGACAGGGCTGACTTTCTAGTCCATTCTGTCAAAATTGCCTTCTCTGAGTCCCGCGCCTCCGACACTAGGAGCCAGGTGCGCGCGCCTCCCGCCACCAAAGCAGGAAGCGCGCGCCTCTGGGCGTCAGTTACAGATTTCTGGCCAGGATTCCCTCCTTGCTCAATTTACAGATTTTGCCCGGGAAGGATTTCTTGGTGACTGAGTTTTGGCACCAAAAACACCCCTCTTTCACCTATAAAAACCTCCCTTTACCTCCATTTTCAAGGACGGAAGATTGAACTTACAAAAACTATACCAAAATCACTTTCTAAAGGTTCTCCAAGGATTTCTTCAAGCATATTTGAAGTTCTTCAAATTGTAGGTAAAAAGTCTATCTTTTCCTTTCTTTTCTAGTTCATCTCCTCTCTCTCTTTACTCTAATCAAATGTGCAATCACCCAAATCATTTTGGGACATGACTCTAATGATCACCTCATCTCATTGAGGTTGGTTAAGGAGTTATCTCCTACATTCCAAACTCTATTTTAAACCCCCTTTTCATGACTTAAAGAAGAAGAAGAAGAACGTTATTATTCATGTAGATTTTGATCAAGCAAGACCAACTTTAGTTGGGCGAGATGGGTGTTTCGGTACTTCCCATCTCGTAATCTAACTCCCGAACCTCAAAAAGGACTCGTCCTTCCGACTTTGTAAATAATAAAAAAAATGTCATTTTTCTTTATGTGGTTGAGTCTTTTCTTGTTTGTGGGTGAAATCATTTTACTCAAAAGGTGTTTGTGGGGCCATCCTAAGATCGACCGTGTTCTATCAATAGGTCCAATGGCTTCAAACGGCAACGACAACGGCATTCCCGTGTCCAACGAAGGGTTATTCCGCATGGTGGAAGCATTGAAAGGGCAAGTTGATACACTAGCCGAGAATGTCCGCCGCAAGGATGATTTATGGCAAGCCCGTTACGAGCATGTGAAAATGGCCCACAAAGAAAGAAGTTGCTAAACTCAAGAACCATTTGAAAGGGCTCACGGGTGAAAGAAAGGTCCAAAGCATTGATACCGGTTTGGTCAACACTCTCATGTCCTACATTGACCAAAGGCTTAGTGGGATAAATTTGCACAAGGGCCCAAACACCGATCTTCATCAAGCTTCTCTCCTCATGAACACAATGGAGTCTCTTCCCGAAAAGTTCAAGATGCCCGATATTGGCAAGTTCAACGGCAACTCTTGCCCCAACGCTCATGTCGACTCCTACATTGGGCCATGCTACCAAAGAAAGTGTCTCCTCAAATAATGGCACAATGCTTCCCACTTACTCTCGAAGGGTCGCAAAAGATTGGTATATGGTCTTCCAGTTTCCACCCGCCTCAATCGGGATGCCGCTATGCTTGCCTTCAAGTCACAATATCAAGGCAACTCTGTTGGGTATGCTTATTATAAACCACTCCTATTACCTAGATTTGATTGATCCCATAACCTAATTTTATCTTTTTGTGGACTTTAGGATATATTGTAAGAAGTGTTAAACTTCATTTTTAGAATAGTCCACTTTGATAGTATAGGCTTTAGATTGATAGGCTGGAAAATTTTTTAAGTCTGGAATTTTAGTGGTCAAGACCTTGACCGTGGTAGACCACTTGACCGTGAATCACTTGACCGGAAGTCAGTGACCGTGAGCTTTGTGGCATATCTTGACAGGTCACATTTGACCCCTCGACCGCAAGCCACTCGACCGTGAGGCCTTGACCGCAAATGATGAAGTTGTCCAAGAACCCAAGTTTGTTAAAACTTAACCATGGTCAAACTATGGTTAGTTTAGAACGTTGCAGAACTTGGATCCCAAGTTATTCAAATTTGAATTCATCTAAGTGGGACCACTTCTTAACTGCAAAGAGGACAAACTCAGATTGAGCACCAATCAGAATTCAACAGCTCATTGTCCTTCAACTTGGAGCCCAAGTAAATCCAACAGCTATTTTCTCATTCAAGGCTATAAATAGCCCTTAAGTTCTTCATTGAACAGTGCAGAGATTCTAAGAGAGAAATTGTTGTTGAAAATACTTGGTGATTGAAGATCATACTCAAGATTTCCAGAATCCTTTGAATCTTCAAGATCTCACCTTCAAACCTTCAAAGATATCCAGCAACATTCACGTCATCTCAAGCCTTGTAACACATAAGATTCTTTAGTCTCTAAATCATATAGATTTCAAAGAGCTTCAGATTCTTACACACACACTCACCCCAATTGATCAACAATCACTTAGATTAAATCAAAAGGGATACACTGGTCTAAGTCTAGGATTTATTCTTCATAGAAAGTAGGTGTTGATTCAAAGCTTCATCTCTGTAATCTGTACACTCAAGAATCAATATATACCTCCATTCAAAATCCAAGACTGACCATCTTGGTAAAGGACGTAGATCTTTTAACAGATCGAACCTTTCCAAATACTTGTGTCATTTTACTTTCTGCAAATTTACTTTCAAGTATTGTTCATCTTGTTCTTTATTGTTCATATTAACTTTGTTTGTCGTTTAGTGTTTTGATCTTTCAGATTTAATAACTTGCTGTGAATTGTGTTTGTCTGTTCTCCATATTGCCTTAGCTAAAATCTGACTAACTTATCTTTTGCCAAAACTTCTAAGACAACTTTCAAACTCTCAACCATCTCTTGACCGCAAATCTCTTGACCGCACTTACCCTTGACCGGACTCATTTGACCGCAACTTGGTTGACCGTGAGTTCTGGTATTCCTACTCAGAGATTTTAGTCAAAACCAACTCTACCTTATTTCCATCGAAAACTTCCGCTGTGCATATTACATCTTGACCGCACGGTTTATTACTCGACCGCAAACTCAAGATTGTAAGCACTTGGTTGAATTTTGAAAAAGGGTTGAAATTTTAAGTAGGCTATTCACCCCCCCCCCCCTCTAGCCTCCTTTCATACCCTTGTTGTGTCTTTGGGACCAACAAGTGGTATCAAAGCTAACACCTTTATAAACTTCTGTTTTTCAAGCTTAACAGCTTGGGTGCCGATTCAAAATGGCAAGTCAGAAAACTATGGCAACGGTTAACTTCACTCACGTTCCAGCGTTCGACGAAGATAATTTTGACGTATGGAAGCACAGCATTCTAACTCAGTTTTACTCCATGGACGAGCAACTTGGTGATTGTCTTACCATTGGACCATACTTCCCAATGAAAGCTAATCCTGATCCAGAAACCAATGGTGCAAATCCGACTATCAAGAAACCAAAAGCTGAATGGACCGATGAAGAGAAAAGACTGGTTGGAATGGATGTGAAAGCAAAAAGCATACTTCTAAGTACCTTGAGTACGTCACAGCGTCGACAGATCATGGAATGTTCTACTGCAAAAGAACGTTGGGATGCAATTGAAGATTACATCGAAGGAGATCAAGCTTGCAAGGAAAGCAAAAAGTTTGCAATTCAAAGAAGATTCAACAACTTTGCTAAGATCCCCGGTGAATCACTAAGAGCCACTTATGATCGTTATTGTGAGATCGTGAGTACTTATACAGCACACGAAAAGAAGCTTACCAAGAAAGAAATCAATGTTAATTTTCTTGCCGCTCTTGGTTCGCAATATCTACACAAAGGAAACACTCTTGAAGATACCAAGTTACTAGATGATATGTCTCTCAGAAGCCTCTATGCCAACCTCAAGGTCTTTGATATCAAGCTTAACAACATTGCTGAAATGGAAGGAAAAACAAAGAACTTATCGTTGGTTGCACAAAAGGAAGAAGTGATCGAGGAAGAAGATCCAAAAATCTCCACATCTGATTTATTAGATATGGATGATGATGACTTTGCTATGTTCGTGAAAAGATTCCAAAAGTTCAGAAAGACAGCAAGACCCGGATCATCAAGCAAAACTCCAACAAGGTTCTCAAGGAGCAACTCAACAAGTAAGAAAGAATACTCCAACTTCTCAAAGAAGAAAGAGGATCTCGTTTGTTTTAATTGCAGGAAACCCGGTCATTTCGCATCAAAATGCCCAATTCCCAAGTATGAGTATATGAAGAAGAAAAGCAACTTCAATCCAAGATACTCAAAGCAAAAGGGGATGGTTGCTGAAGAGGACTCTACCACAAAAGAGTTAGCTACCTGGATAGAGTCAGATTCTGATGAAAGCGATGAGGATTCTGAAGAAGGTCACATCTGTTTGGTCGTTCAGTCCGATGATGAGGATGATAATAAAATTCGTCGCTCACCAAATGCAAAACCTAAACGGATAAGTTATACGGCCGATGAACTTGCAGAAAAAGGATTCCTAACTCCGGTTCAAAAGAATGGTGATCTTCTATTTTCAAGATGTGATGTGAGTGCAGCAAAGAAGGCTCTACTAAACCCCAAAGTAAAGGAAGTTCTGTCTACCACACCACAAGTCAAATTTGACATTTCCCCGATGAACAAGAAAAGATGTTTGCAAAAGCTGAACAGGTAATTAGTAAATTCTCTGGCATGAAGGAAGCTTTAGCACTTTCAACTGAAGAAATTTCCCAGCTTAAGACGGAGAAATCTCTATTAAGATCTGAACTCACTCTCCTTAAGGAGCAGATCAAGAGTATGACTCCTCTTACTGATCGAAACCGTTTCTTAGAAGAACAAAATGCCATATTTAAGGTTAAAAACGAAGAATTGGTTGCTGAGATAAACGACTTGAAAAGGATCACTAATGAGTGGACCAATTCTCGTGTCACTATGGAACAAATACTAGAATCCCAAAAGTCTAGTGGTGATAAAGAAGGCTTGAGATTCCAAACTAGTGACAACTTTAAATGTGCATCTTGTTATGAAAGAGATGAGAAATTTTCCCAACAAACTTTGGAAGAGTCAAAAGCTAAACATCATGGTTCAAAGGGTAAAGGACAAGAACCAAAGAAGAAACTAGAGTTCCATTATGTCTACCCTAAGAATCAAATTGGAAAGGCTTTAAAGTTGAAAGGAAAAGCCATGGAAAATCCTACCAAAGAGGAAGACTCTTGGAAGGTACCTGATCATGACCGTGCTTCTACCTCAAAGCCCGGTCGAGTAGCCTTCCGTGGCATGTCGACCGCAAACCAAGGCAAAGCGGTCAAGTTCAAGAAATTGAACTTTGTTCGGGAGAGATTTTCCATACCAGTTAACAATGTTGTGCTCAAGACTTCAACGAAGTTTGTTAACCCTCAGTTGGGTGGCTTCCACCATTGCTCTGTGTGTGATGGTTATGGTCATAAGGCTGCTGAATGTCTTTTGAGATTCACACCCAATCCCAGAAAGAGTAACCCTCCTTCTGTGAGGCAGGTGTGGGTTGTCAAAAGTTGCTAACCCTTTGGACCCAAAAGAATAAAAAGGGGACCTTGTTCTTAAATGTCTATTTTGTAGGTCCTCTGCTTAATGGTTGGACATTCCAAGGATAAATCAAGCTTATGGTATCTCGATAGTGGCTGTTCAAGACACATGACCGGAGATATCAACTTATTGGAAGATGTCCGTGAAGAAAAAGGGCCATCGGTAACCTTCGGAGATAATAACAAAGGAAAGACTGTAGGATATGGAGTCATTCGTAAAGGAAAAATCACCATCCAAGAAGTCTCTCTAGTTATTGGACTACAACACAATCTACTCTCAATATCTCAGTTCTGCGACAAAGGATTGCAATGCCACTTCACTTCAAATTTCTGTCTCATCAAAGATGGCATATCCGGCGTCACTTTGCTCAAAGTGATTCGTAAGAAAAATGTTTATATTGTTGATTTTAATTCATCATGCATTTCTTCTAATCTCTGTTTTGTAGCAAAGGATGTTAGTGAAAATAGTTGGCTATGGCATAAAAGACTAAGTCACTTAAACTTCAAGTATCTCTCCAAGATTGGTAGAGAAAATCTAGTTCGTGGTCTACCAAAAGTAGCTGATCACCACGATGAGAAGTGCACAGCATGTCAACTAGGCAAACAACCAAAATCGTCTTTCTCCAGCAAGACGACCCCTTCAACTTCAAGATGTTTGCAATTACTCCACATGGACCTGTTACTACCGCAAGTATTGGAGGAAATAGATATACCTTAGTTGTGGTAGATGACTACTCAAGATATGCGTGGGTCGAGATGATGAGCTCCAAAGATGATTGTTATGACATTTTGACCGCACCCTTTAGACAGCTCCAAACACAAAAGGAAGATGACATCGTTAGTGTTCGATCCGACAATGGTACAGAATTCAAGAACAACGGTGTTGCTCAATACTGTGATGATCATGGTATTGACCACAACTTCTCTGCTGCTGGAGTTCCACAACAAAATGGTGTAGTGGAAAGAAAGAATAGAACGTTGATAGAGGCCGGAAAAACCATGATTGCTGAAGCAAAGCTACCTCAATACTTTTGGGCTGAAGCCGTCAACACAGCATGTTTCACTCGAAATAGATCCCTCATCAACAAGACCTACAACAAAACTCCTTATGAACTTTGGAGAGGAAGAACCCCCAATATAGCATACTTCAAGATATTTGGATGCAAATGCTTCATACTCTACAACGGTAAAGAACATCGAGGTAAATTTGCTCCTAAGGCCGATGAAGGTATATTTATTGGGTATGCTAAACACTCAAAAGCTTTTCGTGTATTTAATAAAACCACTCTTAAGATAGTTGAATCTGTTCATGTTACTTTTGATGAACATTCTCTCCTTGAGCCACATATGGCTCCAAATGTTGCTGATGATTTTGTTGAGATAAATGAGACAGGTACAACTCAACCTCAAAATCAATCAACTCAAGGAAACCCATCTACCTCAACTGCACCTCCATCTACCTCATATGAAGCACCAGAAGCTACCTCATCTGCTGCTACCTCAAATGGAGTTGAAGTTGAAACACCCATCAATACGGAAGAACCTATCCCTCAAATTACTTATGATTGGGATGGCACAAATGATGTACCACTAGAAGATTTACAACCACCATCAACTCAACCAGATATACCTCAAGAAGTTCGTGAGGTTAGAGATCACCCAATTCAGAATATCATTGATGATTTGCATTCTGGTGTTCGAACAAGAAGATCAAACTATGATGCACTTACCGCATTTATATCTCAAGTTGAACCCAAGAAAGTTGATGAAGCACTCCAAGACTCAAGTTGGGTTGTTGCTATGCAAGAAGAGCTCAACCAATTTGAAAGATGTAAAGTTTGGACCTTAGTTCCAAGGCCTCAAGATCAAGGAGGGATTGGTACAAAGTGGGTGTTCCGAAATAAGATGGATGAGAATGGAAGCATCACAAGGAACAAAGCTAGGTTGGTTGCACAAGGATACAGACAAGAAGAAGGCATTGATTATGATGAAATTTTTTCCCCCGTTGCAAGACTTGAAGCTATAAGGATATTTTTAGCTTATGCCTCTTTCAAAAGATTCAAGTTATATCAAATGGATGTGAAGAGTGCATTCCTCAACGGCGAACTTCAAGAAACAGTCTTTGTTGCTCAACCGCCCAGATTTGAAGACCCCAAATTTCCAAATCATGTCTACAAACTCCGTAAAGCTTTATATGGACTCAAACAAGCTCCACGTGCATGGTATGATACTCTATCTAAATTTCTCCTAGAGAAAGGCTTCAAGCGTGGTAAGATCGACACAACTTTATTCATTGCTAAATATCATGATCATACTTTACTCGTTCAAATATATGTAGATGATATTATTTTTGGTTCTACTAATGAATTGTTGTGTAAACGATTTGAGAAGCTAATGAAAAGCAAATTTGAAATGAGCATGATGGGAGAATTGACATTCTTCCTTGGGCTACAAATTAAACAATGTGCTGAAGGCATCTTCCTCAACCAAGCAAAGTACACAAAGGATCTTATCAAGAAATTTGGACTTGAAAATGCAAAGGCATACGACACTCCTATGGCTGCTGGTAACAAGCTAGACAAAGACTTGAAAGGTAAGAAGGTTGATTAAACCTTGTATCGAGGTATGATTGGCTCTCTCCTATACTTAACTGCTAGTAGACCAGATATCATGTTTAGTGTTTGCGTTTGTGCACGTTATCAAGCTGATCCTAGAGAAGCACATCTTATTGCTGTTAAACGTATTATTCGATATCTATCTGGGACTATTAACCTTGGACTTTGGTACTCCAAAGATTCGAACTTTGATCTTACAGGTTACTCAGATGCAGATTATGCAGCATGTACAATAGACAGGAAAAGCACGAGTGGAACATGTCATTTTCTTGGAAATCGACTAGTTTCATGGGCAAGCAAGAAACAAGCCTCAGTCTCTGTATCTACCACTGAAGCTGAATATATAGCTGCTGGAAGCTGCTGCTGCCAAGTGCTATGGATGAAGCAACAATTGGTCGACTACGGAATCAAAGAAGAAAATTGTCCAATTTATTGTGACAACACATCTACCATTGCTGTCTCCAACAACCCTGTCATGCATTCAAAGACCAAACACATTGATATCAAATACCACTTTCTCAAGGATCATGTGGAAAAAGGTAATATCCATCTAGAGTATGTGAGTACTGACAATCAAATTGCAGATATTCTCACCAAGGCTTTGGATTCCAAAAGATTTAGGTATCTTAGAGGAGAAATGGGTATGCTAGAACTTTAATTACTTGTCTATATACTTTGGTTGTGCTAATGTCTTATGTTTTATCCAAGTTCAAAAACAAGTAGGTCACGGTCAACACCCTTACCGGTAAAGCAATCACGGTCGATTATATCTCACCGATCAAGTATCCGCGGTCGAAGTATCAAGATCCTTAAAGTGTTCTGACCGCATCTATGTTGACCACATTCAATATCGACCGCATGACATGAAATTTGTTCAAGGCTTTAAAGAAGCCGACCGCATGGGAAAATGATGATATTCGTTCACTGCTTTAAAGAAGCATACATAGGCCAAGGTAACATTCTTGACCGCAAATATTCACGGTCAAGCACCTGACCGCAAAAGTTTGGTGACCAGGTAAGTATTTCTAACTTAGCAAATTTTAGGATCCTCCTAGTCATCCAAAGGGGTAATTTTGTAATTTCCTCTTTTCCCTCGTTTTCATTTAATTCAAATCATTTGCAATTAATTTTATTCCCTTATTTATGTCCGCCGTCACTATCCATGCATTTATGGCAAAAGGACATCTCTGGTCAAATCTCTGAGTTTTTGCAGAGTTAACCTCCCACTTCTTTCTGCATAAAACCGTTCCACTACCCCTCACCTCTACCTCTCTGCATTTTTATCAGAAACCCCCCTTCCTCACTTTCTCTCTCTACTCACTTTCTCTCTCTACAAACCCAGTTCACCCTCTCTCCATTCCTTCATCATTTCACTCTCACTTTCTCTATAAATGGCACCAAAATCAACTCAACCAACGAAATCATCTAAGAAATCACAAGAACAACTCTCTTAAGACACAATGGTATGATTTCTTGACCCAAAACTCTCCTATTTTCAGCTTTTCGTTTTTGTTTTTGGCGGGTTTCAACAACCCTTCATATTCTAATGTCTTGATTCAATTTCTGGGTTGTTATATGCTTTGATAATGCTCATTCTAGTTATTTTCATGATTTCGAGTTCCATATAGTGCTTAGATTCATATTCTAGTTGATAAATCTCTCTATGCCATGATTTCTTTTAAAGCCTTTTGGTTAAACTTTGCCCTTTCATATTCTGTATATTTATGTTGTTTTGATAATGAAATTGATGTTATTTATGCGTGTAATCGGTTTTTATGCTCACATTGATATAATTTTTATTGATTTTCGTGCATAGAATCATTTTCTGGGTTTTCGTCATGAACAGTGTTCTTCATGTTCTTGAGGTGTTCTTCGTGTTCCTGAGAAATCACTTTTTGATTCGTATCATCTTATTACACATAGTGATATGGTGTTTGTGCGTATTTTGGAAACTTCGTTAAAATATTTCTGTGTTTTTGCGTCGACCGTTCTCTCTGTCTACCGTGTGCCTGTCGACCGCATCATCATTAATCCTTCGATCGCACATTGGTCGACCGCATCAGTGTTCCTAACTTTCTCAATTTTGTAGGAAGAACAATCATTCATTCCTGGGTGCGTTATTGACTATGAGGACCTCCAAAAGGATGCTATTGGGAGGCATTTGATCAAAAGGATGAAGAAATCTGGCATACTTCATTACTTCACCATGAATCAACCTGATCACTACCTTGCCGCAGTTGGAGAATTCTACTCCACAGCTTAAGAAACCAAAGGGAGAGATGATCATAACAGACCGCTCAATTGGATTGAAGCTGAGGTTTACGGTCACAAAGTTGAGATTGATTATACCGACATTGCTGCCACACTTGGCCTTGACATCGACACTGAGGCCGCTATCTCCCTAACTGATGAGGAGTATGATGGTCTAGCAATGAGATTGATTGGATCCACTGATGTCTGCAAGCCCTACCGCAAGACATTTCCTGAAGTGATGTACTATATTGGTCATCTGGTTGGCCATGGTATTCTTTGCAAAAGTGGCAATCATGGAAACTTCAACTCTACCCAATGGAAGCTATCAACCGCAATCTATCTCGGTCGAACATTGAACTGGCCCAAGATCTTGTATAGACTATTGTTGGACCACATTCATGATTATAAGAAGCAACTATCTGATCAGGCCATCACCAAGTACCAGAAAAACACCAGGTTCCTTTCCCTCCTATTCAAATTCATCCCTGAAGTTCGAAGGGAAATCAACAGGGACAAAGATGCTAGTGTGACTATCTCATTATCCAAGGTCTTTGACATCAAGACTATGAGATCCACCTACCGCAACAGATTTGGTGATGTTCAGTATCAAGAGTACAGAAACCGTGAACCTGAGCATAAAAGAGAAAAATACATCCCTCCCAACTTCACCAAGGCTGCTAGATTAGCATTAGGACTTGATGCTCCTGGAAAGTCCTCATCTGTTCATGATGATGAAGAAGCTGAGGAACAAGTGTCTAGGAGAGTCAAAGGCAAAGGAATTGCCAGTGCCTCGACCGCTCCTTCCAAAATCAAACCTTTGACCGGAGTGATTATTAAAGAACCTTCAACAGTCAAGCCCCCTTCCAGAATTCCCTCTACCGTTCCTCTCAAAGTAAAGTCAACCGTACCTCCCTCCAAATCAACCGTCTCCAATCCTATCGTGCTCTCTCCGACCGCACCATCCAAATTCTTCAAAACAAAGTCTTCTGCACTCCCCGTTCCATCTCAGGGGGAGAAATCCAAGAAAAGGGACCTCTCACTTAGTCCCATCCAAACCTCAAAGAAAACCAAGGTATCTCAACCACCTCCGTCGACCGCATCTCCTGTTTTTACTTCAGGTTCCCCTATGCAAGGCGACCGTGATGAGGATATTAATGTTCCCCCTACTCAACCGCACCGTCAAAGAGCAAAGCACACTCTTGACTTAGTTGATGAACCAGATGATGTGGAGATAGTAGAATCAAGTGGTGAATCTGGCAATCAAGATATTGAAGGTGGTGATGTTGAACATGTTGAGAAAATTGTGAATATAGACAGTCCTGATTTTAGTGATAATGATCAAGTGCATCCTGTTGAGGCGACCGCTGAACAAGACAAGTCCACTGATGTTGAGCTTCAGGGTCACGGTCAAGATGGCGACCGTGTACCCAGTGACCATGATGATATTTTAACCAAGTCTCCTGCTCCCTCACCCCTTCAGTCTACTCAAGCTCCTCCGACCGCTTCTGGTACGGTCGATCAAATGGCTCACATTTTAACTGCTATTGAGTTCTTGACTCAGATCAACCTTGATACTCAAGGTGAGGTTGCAAAGCTTGCTGCAAACCAGATTAAGTTGCAGAATGAGGTTAATCAGCTCAAGACTTCTGTTGTTGAGACCGTTAAGGGGGAGAGTCAGAACATAACAAAGGCTATTCTTGAAAGTCTAGCTACCGTGAATCCCAACATTGCCTTGACCGCATCCACTTCTACCGCTTCTCTCACCCGTGCTGATCTTAAAGAGGAACTCAAGGCACAATCCAATTCCATTGACCGTTCACTGGTCAAGACAATTGATGAAGCTGGCAAAGAAATGTCAAAGGTGATGACAGGTAACAAGAATTTTCTATTTGAGAAGATGGATAAGGTCAAGACCTCTCTCAAACCGGAAATCAATGCAAGTGTTTCTGTTGGTTTGTTATCGGTCGCAGAAAAGTTCACGCCCAAGATAGAAGCTATGAGGCAAGCTATGCAAGTCCACACCCAACGGCTTGAAGGTCAAACTTCCAAGATTGATAGGGTTTATGAAATTGCTAACTCAAATGTGCAGGAAGTGATAAGCAAAATTTCTACCCTACAATTGACCTTGGACAACCTTGCTAGCTCTCAAGGCTCCTCCTCTCAAAATCAAGCGACCGGGCATGGAAACAGGATTGCTAGAGAAGAAGAAGATGAAGGTGAAGATAGTTTTGAATTTCCAACCATGAACAACTCAGACTTCCTGGAAGTAAATGACCTCAAGGACCCCATCGTCATACCTGGAGTTGGCCTCTCAACTAATCTTTGCTACTTTAAAGGAGATCCATATCTTGGTTAATCCCACCATTTGAACTGACCGTGTGTGGTCTTTGAAACAATTTGTTGATGTTTGTCTAAACAATTTTTATTTTTGTTTGTTTTATTTGGGTCTGTAAAACTTTAATCTCTTTTGTCTGCACTCCTCACTTTAATGGTTATATTTTTGTGGAGTGCCTCTTGAATGTTTGTTTGATGCATTTGCTTACTTATTGTTATTTTCTCTAAAAATGCATTCAAACCTTATATGTCTATCTTGCTAGGATTAGTATTTTTTATCCTTTTAGGCTGATAGAAATCTATGACACTGGCTTAGAGTGTGCATTGACTTGGGGCATGAAATTAATAAAATATTATTTTCTTGAAAACATGTTATTACCAAGTACAATGAATTAGCCTTTGTTATAGTATGTAATGGTCTCAATCAAATAGGGGGAGATTGTTGGGTATGCTTATTATAAACCACTCCTATTACCTAGATTTGATTGATCACATAACCTAATTTTATCTTTTTGTGGACTTTAGGATATATTGTAAGAAGTGTTAAACTTCATTTTTAGAATAGTCCACTTTGATAGTATAGGCTTTAGATTGATAGGCTGAAAATTTTCTGAGTCTGGAATTTTAGTGGTCAAGACCTTGACCGTGAATTCACTTGACCGTGGTAGACCACCTGACCGTGGAAGACCACTTGACCGTGAATCACTTGACCGGAAGTCAGTGACCGTGAGCTTTGTGGCATATCTTGACAGGTCACATTTGACCCCTCGACCGCAAGCCACTCGACCGTGAGGCCTTGACCGCAAATGATGAAGTTGTCCAAGAACCCAAGTTTGTTAAAACTTAACCATGGTCAAACTATGGTTAGTTTAGAATGTTGCAGAACTTGGATCCCAAGTTATTCAAATTTGAATTCATCTAAGTGGGACCACTTGTTAACTGCAAAGAGGACAAACTCAGATTGAGCACCAATCAGAATTCAACATCTCATTGTCCTTCAACTTGGAGCCCAAGTAAATCCAACAGCTATTTTCTCATTCAAGGCTATAAATAGCCCTTAAGTTCTTCATTGAACAGTGCAGAGATTTTAAGAGAGAAATTGCTGTTGAAATACTTGGTGATTGAAGATCATACTCAAGATTTCCAGAATCCTTTGAATCTTCAAGATCTCACCTTCAAACCTTCAAAGATATCCAGCAACATTCACGTCATCTCAAGCCTTGTAACACATAAGATTCTTTAGGCTCTAAATCATATAGATTTCAAAGAGCTTCAGATTCTTACACACACACTCACCCCAATTGATCAACAATCACTTAGATTAAATCAAAAGGGATACACTGGTCTAAGTCTAGGATTTATTCTTCATAGAAAGTAGGTGTTGATTCAAAGCTTCATCTCTGTAATCTGTACACTCAAGAATCAATATATACCTCCATTCAAAATCCAAGACTGACCATCTTGGTAAAGGACGTAGATCTTTTAACAGATCGAACCTTTCCAAATACTTGTGTCATTTTACTTTCTGCAAATTTACTTTCAAGTATTGTTCATCTTGTTCTTTATTGTTCATATTAACTTTGTTTGTCGTTTAGTGTTTTGATCTTTCAGATTTAATAACTTGCTGTGAATTGTGTTTGTCTGTTCTCCACATTACCTTAGCTAAAATCTGACTAACTTATCTTTTGCCAAAACTTCTAAGACAACTTTCAAACTCTCAACCATCTCTTGACCGCACTTACCCTTGACCGGACTCATTTGACCGCAACTTGGTTGACCGTGAGTTCTGGTATTGCTACTCAGAGATTTTAGTCAAAACCAACTCTACCTTATTTCCATCGAAAACTTCCGCTGTGCATATTACATCTTGACCGCACGGTTTATTACTCGACCTCAAACTTAAGATTGTAAGCACTTGGTTGAATTTTGAAAAAGGGTTGAAATTTTAAGTAGGCTATTCACCCCCCCTCTAGCCTCCTTTCATACCCTTATTGTGTCTTTGGGACCAACAAACTCCATATTCCTCAACACCAAGAAGGAATTGGAGAGCACCGTGCAAATGGGTAATGAATCATTTGGGGATTTCTATCGCCGTTGGAATGACAAGCTAGCCGAGATGGTTGATAGGCCTTCCAAGAAAGAACAAATGGACATCTTCTTGAAGTGTTTGAAAATGGACTACCGCACTCATCTTAGTGGGGCTTTTCACTCCGAATTTGCAAGCATGTATGATGCGGGGGTTAGAATTGACGATTTGCTCCGAGAAGTGGCCGAGTCCTCCTATGACACAAGCTTCAACGACAAAGGGTTCCCAAGCAATTACATGGAAGAATGTAGTGACATGGAAGACTACAACGACAATGAGGACTACAACGACATGGGGGATGACGACAACAATCTCCGTTTCTCTTTCTCTACCTAGAAATAGGATAAAAAAAAAGAGAGTCAAAAGTCCTCTAATGTGTGCATTAAAGTTTTCTTTCGTCCCACTTGTGTGAATGTTCGAGTCAATCATCAAATAAAAGTCGTTCTTGTCCTCATACACTCTTCCAAGTTGTTCAATCTAATTCTTGGCAAAATGATGAAAAGATGTCTAAACACGTTTTAGAACGAAGGCCGGCTTGAACGCCTAGGGGCTAAACATCGACGACGGCATCAACAACGAAGACATCAACAATGACGAAATCAAGACAAAGAAATGTGGAGCAACAATCATGAAGCAAAGTTTTCAAAAGGGGATAATAAATAAAAAAAAAAAAAAAAAAAAAGCTCGCTAGGTTGAAATCCTCAAATCAACCTAGGCAAAAGTTAGAGCACCAAAAAAAAAAAAAAAAAATCCCCCTCAATCAAAGAAGTTCACATCAAAATCAACATCATTCCATCCACCAAATGAGGACGAAGCTACACGATGAAGCAACAATTCCATCCCGAAGAATGGAGAATTCACAAGAACTACGGTGACCTGAGCCTCTACGCTGGAGGAACGTAAGCAACCTTCGGGTCCGGTATCATGCAAGAAAGAAGAAATGTTTAGCCCTAGCGCGTTGTGGTGATCGGCCTTCATCTCGAACTTGTCAAGACATCTTTGTACGATTCATTTGCCAATGAATTAATCACCAAAAAGATTGAACAACTTTCTTAGATTTGGAATCATTTCCCGTTCCTTGTCGAGTCTAGGGCTTTTATTCTTTCTGCATACTCCCAATTTCTTGCAATCAAATTGGGGCTTTCCTTCTCTTCTCTCTTAATGACTTAATTGCCTTCGTGAGTCATTAAAAAAATATACATACATAAAGTCAATACTAGGGACACTTCCCTAGTCGAGTCAATGTCACTCATCTTTAGTGACAAAAGGTCCTCACCGCAAAATCACATGTCTTATCTCCTCAGCTAGAGTCAATGCACACTTCCTCATTAATCGAGTCAAAAAAAAAAAAAAAGACGCAAAAGAGATGCCCGCTAGATTGAAAACCCGAAAGGGCGGTCTAGGCAAAAAACAGGGTGCGTCATAAAAAAAAAATGAGAGAGTGAGAGAGAGAAGGGAAAGAGAAATGGAGATCCCCGGCCTCTAAAGAAGACAAGTTCTACATTGAATCTCCTCAGCAAGTCAATTCCCCACCAAGTCAACTTTGGGATTGCAAAAGGCTCGACAAGATATAGCACCATCAAAGGTTGTCTTGGGTTATCGGCATCATTCTCCAGCAGTGTGCATTTTTTGGTTCATGAAAAGAAGGCCCGTGGTAACCAAGATCCATCCGATAACAAGCCCATCATAAAAGGGCACGAGGTTGCACAAATAATCCCTAGCTAGTCAATTGGCTTGGGCAGCAAATAGCAACAACATGTGTCTCAGTTTTCAAGGCTTCTTCAAGTATGTGCTTCTAAAGTACGCCGAAAGGCTCCCGAGAAATGGAGTAGCTCTTGCCATATCCTCTCATGTTTATTCCCTCACACGAGGACGAGTCACTCTTACTTTACTCAACAAATGGTGACGCCCTAGGGGCTATGTGACTCAAGAACAAGGGATTCTTTTGCTTCATTTGGCAATCAATACGCCCTAGGGGCTATGCTTAAGAAAGATGTGTGAGACTATCCTCAAAGTCCCTCAAAAGGGATATCAAAAAGCCCTCTTGTCATGTGTGCCCGTGCTCGTTTCCCCAATCAAGGGTGGACCTTTCTCGCAATCAATGATGGCACTCTAGGGGCTACGGTCAAGTCTTAAAGGCTCCCTCGGCAAAGAGCAATTAACTCCCCAGCAGTATCCCCAGCCAAGTCATGTGCAACATTGGAAGCTTCCTCAATTCGGCACAGAAGGTCTCAACGGGCTTCGCAATCTACAATCTTTTGGGCTACGGCATTACAATAATTCAAGCAAAGGGCAATATTGGGGCTTCGCAACCGACTGTCTTTTGGGGACAATAATGCTCAAGCAATGCAATGTGGAGTAGTCTTATGGCTCCATGAGAACAATCAAGATTCAAGGGTCTCTCAACACTTCAAGTCAAAGGCCTCTTGGTTTTAAATGAAGACTCCGATGTTATGAATAAAGTTGATGATTTTTGTTAGAACCCACAACGAGATTTTGAAGGAAGTCTTAGAGAAAAGGAAAAAGATTCAATATGCTAAACTCTAATCAAAACAGGGTTATAGCGGGAAATGCCACGGCCAATCCCAATGTTTCTGCAATTCAGCACCCCCTTCTCCAAGATCAAAAGCACAAGGTGAAGCTCAGATAAAGTTGGGCCACAGCACTAGTTGCATCCGAAGATCCGTCATTAGTTCAACTCAAGAAGAGTCAAGCAAGCATACTCATTTGAGACTTTATCACGCCTAGACCTTATCCTCCGCGACCTCGACGGCACCGCAAGACATTACTGCATCCTTTGACATAAGCCCTCAGCCATTTGGGTATCGACCACAATGAGGCCATTCATCTACCCAGTAAGAGCAAGAAGGATAACTCTATCAAGAATTCTACCAAACGGTACATCGGCTCTCAATGCCGAGCCAATCACGAGATAATTTGGGGCTTTACAATGAAAGGTCTTCACATCCCGCCATCTACAAGCCCACGACACTTGGGGCTTTGCAATCTCTCGAAGCTTGGAATCAACGATCTCCTCTTGGGGCTTGCTCACTACAACAACAAAGGGAGATTTACTCGAATGGGCCAAGAGCTGATTTATCTTGGAGCTATGCAAGTCCCTCAAAATTTGGCATCAAAGGCATTCTAGGGGCTTTACAATCAACAACCCCTCATCTCGGCATCAAAAGCCTTTTGAAGCCCCATAATCAACAAATCTCTTGGGGCTAGACATCAATCTTCGTTGGGCACACCGGCGACAACAGAATTCAAGCGAGGCAATCCGGACTTCGACTGAACATGACTTGATCTTGGGTTGGCTTCACAAGCACACAATGGTTAAAATGGTTCACCCACGAACTAAAAAAAAAAATCTTTTCCTCACATGTGTGCATATTCTTTCCTTTCTAATCTAAAAAAAAAACTTTTTTCTTTTTCTCCTTTTATGTGCAAAAATATGTGCTTTACTTTGCTTTGCTCCATAGCTTCTTCCCCAGAGTTCTCCATCATCCTTGAACTACGCTGGTCTGATTCTCTTAAAGGGATACGTAGGCAGCCCTTTGGAACGACCAACCCATCATCCAGAGTACCATCTCGCCAACCCAACATCAATGGCATTCTCTCATCAACATCTAAAGAATGGACATTCTCCATCAAAGCATCCTCCGCGGACATCAGGAATCCATCTCCACTCAAGCGGCAATGGTAAGTGAAGGTATGAATACATCCAATGCTTTCCTCAAAATCACACCGCACACAAGATCACTCTCTACATTCTTACTTCTCTCTCATTGCAAGGGTGTTCCAAAATCTCATCACACCACGAGCACAATTTCTCTCTTCATTTCACACTTCATGCATCTTCTTGCACTAGCACATATACCTGCAAAGCACAAAACAGGTACCACCGCGAAGTCAAATAGCATCTGCAACTCGAGGCACTTCATCCCCAGCAGAAAATGGTCCACAGTCAACCATGACCGCATCCCCGCAAAAGTCAACTGCAACGCCAAACAGCACACGGCTTCAAAGTAGCAATTCGTCAAGGGTTCACCAACGGACTCATCCAAGGGATTCACTAACGGATTCATCAAACGGATTCACTAACGGATTCGTCAACAAGGGTTCACCAACGGACTCATCCAAGGGATTCACTAACGGATTCATCAAACGGATTCACTAACGGATTCGTCAACAAGGGTTCACCAACGGACTCATCCAAGGGATTCACTAACGGATTCATCAAACGGATTCACTAACGGATTCGTCAACAAGGGTTCACCAACGGACTCATCCAAGGGATTCACTAACGGATTCATCAAACGGATTCACTAACGGATTCGTCAACAAGGGTTCACCAACGGACTCATCCAAGGGATTCACTAACGGATTCATCAAACGGATTCACTAACGGATTCGTCAACAAGGGTTCACCAACGGACTCATCCAAGGGATTCACTAACGGATTCATCAAACGGATTCACTAACGGATTCTTCAACAAGGAACCAACGGACTCATCCAAGGGATTCACTAACGGATTCATCAAACGGATTCACTAACGGATTCGTCAACAAGGGTTCACCAACGGACTCATCCAAGGGATTCACTAATGGATTCATCAAACGGATTCACTAACGGATTCGTCAACAAGGGTTCACCAACGGACTCATTCAAGGGATTCACTAACGGATTCATCAAACCGGTTCACTAACGGCCTCATTCAAAACATTCAGCCGGCAGGTTCACCTAACGGATCATGCCACCCCCTCTATCAAAAAAAGCCGCTCACACAGGGAGCGCACCACTATCTCTCGCAATTTCAAATTCCTGCTTTCATCGAGTCTTTGCTTTTTCTTGGTGATGTCCTAGGCGGGTGTTTTTAACTTTTGTCGACGCGTTTTGCTTTGCAGTCCACGTCGCCGAGGGGCTCTGTAGACACCCCGCCTTGGACCGCTCACCCCGATTGCACATTTGATTTTGTGTTTCTCCCCATTTTAAGTGTTTCTCGTTAGTTTCTGTCACTTCCGTTAAGTTTCTGACTGACTTCGTTAAGTCCAGGGACTAAACTGAATGACAGGGCTGACTTTCTAGTCCATTCTGTCAAAATTGCCTTCTCTGAGTCGCGCGCCGCCGACACTAGGAGCCAGGCGCGCGCGCCTCCCGCCACCAAAGCAGGAAGCGCGCACCTCTGGGCGTCAGTTACAGATTTCTGGCCAGGATTCCCTCCCTTGCTCAATTTACAGGATTTTGCCCGGGAAGGATTTCTTGGTGACTGAGTTTTGGCACCAAAAACACCCCTCTTTCACCTATAAAAACCTCCCTTTACCTCCATTTTCAAGGACGGAAGATTGAACTTACAAAAACTATACCAAAATCACTTTCTAAATGTTCTCCAAGGATTTCTTCAAGCAATATTTGAAGTTCTTCAAATTGTAGGTAAAAGTCTATCTTTTCCTTTCTTTTCTAGTTCATCTCCTCTCTCTCTTTTACTCTAATCAAATGTGCAATCACCCAAATCATTTTGGGACATGACTCTAATGATCACCTCATCTCATTGAGGTTGGTTAAGGAGTTATCTCCTACATTCCAAACTCTATTTTAAACCCCCTTTTCATGACTTAAAGAAGAAGAAGAAGAACGTTATTATTCATGTAGATTTTGATCAAGCAAGACCAACTTTAGTTGGGCGAGATGGGTGTTTCGGTACTTCCCATCTCGTAATCTAACTCCCGAACCTCAAAACAAAGAATCTCTGTTTTCGTAATCAAACTTAGGCTACAATCAATAGGTTTTTCTTATGTTCCTCAAAACATAGGTGGCGACTCTAAAACAAGTTAGACATCCTAGGATAATTCACCGCTCTAGCCAAGCCGTGGTTCCCCCGGGGTATCTACAGTGTGCTATAAGAAAATACACTTACCCAATTTGTTTTATTCAATGAGACTTCGTACTCATAAAAGCTATCCAATTAGTATTTCTTACCACTTTCTATCTCCTAATTCACTTTTCGTATTTTCACTATCAATATTAAAATCCAACCCTATAATCCTAACCCCATCCCTAAATTTTAAACTTTAAACTATAAACTCTTAATTTAAACCCTAAAACCAAAATCTTAAGTTTTAAACTCTAAAATTTAAACTCTAAACCCTAAATTGTAAACTATAAACTTTAAAACCATAAAATCTAACCGTAAAACCCAACCCTAAACCCTAAAGTCTTAAACCCTGAACCCTCAAAACCCTAATCCTAAACCTAAATTCAAACTCAATAATCAAGGAGGATACTTTTGGGTGAGAGGGGTTTGGCTTTCATTATTTTATTAAAAGAATTGGGGACCTTGGGAGGGGATAAAATTTCGCCTATGTCGATCTAGGTCAATTAAAGAGAAAAATCTGTCCTTTTAAAGAATTATGTTAGAAAACTGGGGGTTGATTGGGAATTAATTTAAAAAGCAAATGATGCATATGGATTACGGGTCAAATAAGCCATACTCCCTCCGTCCCACTAGAAGTGAGACTTCTTTCTTTTTTGGGCCGTCCCACTTAAAGTGAGACTACCCAAAATAGAAATGTTTTAATATACTTATATTCATCATTCCCCACTATTTAACCCCACTCATTCTCTCTCTTCATTTTCCACCACTCATTTTATTCAACCAACATCACTATTTACCCCACTCATTCTCTCTCTTCATTTTCTACCACATATATATCATTTTATCTTAAATATCGTGCCCACTCCTCTAGTCTCACTCTCAATGGGACGGAGGGAGTATATAGTATCCGGCCCGGTTGAAATCGGGTCACTCCATGCCCAATCATACGTAAGCGTGCTTCAATTGCAGTCCCTTTGTCACTCGAAATTGAGATACAAAATTCTCTGAACTTCTCAATTCTCTCTCCTTCGCCTTCAAAGTTCATACTCTCAACAGGGTTTTAGCACGAACAAGGTTAGTAACTCGATCAATTTATATGAAAATTTGATTCTGAATAGAAAAGTTGATTGCACATTAGAAACGGAGCTCACTGTTACTTTTTTTTTTTTTTTGCTTGTGATTTTGTTCGGTGGGCTTGATTTTAACTGGTTATATTAATATACGATTTTGCTATCTGGAGTGTGTTTATGCCCGATTATTGTTTATAGCTACGGAGGATTTTATTGTGTTTTAGGGTTTATGATGATGAAGAATTCTACTGGAGTTTTCCGATGTTTGAATGCTGTTACTTTATTGTATCATTTTTTTTTTTTTTGTTTTCAGGGTTTATTCGTTGTTAGTATGTTGATACATTGTTTGCTGACATTTTTTTTTTTTTTTTTTGAATTTTTGGTTATTGCTGCCCAGGCTTGTATTGTTGTGTGGGTTTTGTACATAAGTACAGTGTATAGTTAGATTCTTCACTTTTTTTGGTCAAGCACACATAAACATGCCATAGCTGTTTAAGTGGGTAGGTTTATTTTATATGCGGATACTTGAACTGATAAGGAATGAATTTTGTGATCGATATAAAATGTTTGAAAAGTCAAAGGGTTTTAAAAGAGTTCGAAGAGTTCACATATCAAACAAGACGAGACTTCATGTAATTGCTTGGGACCGCATTATTTTGATGACGTAGTATCACGGTGTGTCCAATATCAAAAAATAAGGAGGTGTTACTTTCCTTTTTAGTTTGCCAGAACCAAAAAACAAATACAAGGGAATTGAAGATTGGTTATTATTTGATTACCTTTTTTTATTTAATGTAATTTATGGTATAGGAGGAATTATTAGTACTTCAATTAATTCTTAAGTAGAGTTATGGTTAGAGTTATTCTATTCTGTGCCATAATAGTGTTTCCTAGTCCGTAGTATAAGCCATCTTATACTCCCTCTGTCCCAAAATGAATGTCTATTTTTGCTCTTCATCAAGAACAAAAGCGAACTGGGTTGGAGGTAATGCTACTCTTATTTTCACTAGGAATTAGCTAAAGCTATAAATATGTAAGCTTCACTGCTATTTATAGTGAGTTGAGCTTTAAGCTTAAGCACGGGCTTCTCGTTTTCTCTTGATTTTTCTATTCACTTCGCTGTACATCCGTTTTCTATCTCCTTGCGAACTTTATGTAGTTGGCAACCGGTCTTAAGTTGTAATGGATTTTTTTATTTATCTTCTTATCAGTAAACCTCTTTAGCATTTATGATTTGGTTGTGATCGATTGTCTACATATTTGAATCTAATTGCTTGTAATCTGTCTTCTGTTTTTCCTTTACCCTTCTCAGATATTCCTAAGTGATCGTCGAAAAAAGACTAAGTTTCATTTTGTTTGCTCAAACATGGCGAACTTAACCATAACGGGTATCATGGAAAAGGTACACGTGTCCCCAAATATGTTTCCACGTTTGCATTTTGGAGTAACATTTCACCCCCATTTAATTGTTGACTGATAGTCTGCTGCACAATATGACTTGTTTGAGTTAATATACAGATGACTGGAAAGGATAAAGATTACAGATACATGGCAACATCTGATCTTCTTAATGAATTAAACAAAGAGAGCTTCAAACTTGATAATGATCTTGAGGTGAGGTTGTCGATTGTTGTCCTACAGCAGCTTGATGATGCAGCTGGTGACGTTTCTGCATTGGCTGTAAAGTGGTGAGAGGATTTTCATATTCTTCATCCCTTTTCTTTTGTTACATGTGGATAGTGTGTAAATTTTTTAGGTCGGGAAAGGGGGAGGAGGAAGAGTCAATCTATAGCATATGCACTGTTCCGGATTGTATGACATCTAGTGGATTTTAATTTTGAAGCAATTTGAATGTAAACATAGTTATTAGTGAAGCTGGTTGAACATAAAGATGATGCTGGTGAACCGCTCTTTCATTGCTTCTAATTTTGGTACATTTAATATTTCAGCCTTGCTCCTCTTGTGAAGAAAATCCGTGAAGCTCAAGTTTTGGAGATGACTAATAAACTTTGTGATAAATTGCTAAATGGGAAAGACCAACATCGTGACATTGCAAGTATAGCTCTGAAGACAATTGTTTCCGAAGTCCCTACTTCATCCGTTGCACAATCCGTTCTTGTTTCGGTCTCTCCGAAATTAATTAAAGGAATTACTAGCCCTGTGAGTTATTGAATACTATCTCTACATCTTGTACATGGTAATGCACAGGCACTGAATTAAGGTTACGCTGAATCCTCTTCCTCTATCCACAACAACTGCAATCCTAGGAAGTTATAGAAGAATGCATGAGCAACATTTAAAAAATTGAGTTTTCAAATGGTGGTTCTGAGGATTATCTCTTAATGACTTGAAAAGAGATTGGGTTGCTGCTATTTGCTGACATAGAATCCATGTATTTTGTTTTGTTCTTTGTAGATGTTATTTTCCATCTTTTATTCCATTAATTTTTTTTATTTAAATACAATTCTCTTTTCTATAAAACAATTGGGTTTTCAAATGTATACATGATCTCAATTACTCTAAAGGTCATTAAATACTCTGGTGCGCAGACCCTTCAATTTTGTCGAAGTACCCGTGTCCAAAGGATATGACATGGGTGTGGCTATTTTACACCAAATTTGGTGAAAAATCTTAAATTTTTGGAGGATTCGACACCTAGATCTGTACCCTTGTCAGAAATACTCGTACCGGAGTCTGAGCTTCATAGATTAAGTGAGAGGCTCATTCAGATGAATCTTGATGCATGATTCTTATGGTGTGTAACAAATGATCTCAACCAAATATGCACTTTGTGGAAAGTATTCAATTTAAACAACACTAGGCTAACTTACATATGAGCATGTTGCTCACCTATCCTTTTAGATGTGGGTTTCAAACATATTTTTAATCATTTTTCGTCAGACTTGATTTATAAAACTGTTCTCCTTCTCCACTTTCCAGGGAGCTAACACAGACATAAAGTGCGAATGTCTTGATATCTTATGTGACGTTCTGCATAAATTTGGGAATCTGATGGCATCAGACCATGGACTGCTTTTAAGCGCCCTACTGCCTCAATTAAGTTCCAATCAAGCCAGTGTTAGAAAGAAGACCGTTTCATGTATTGGTAAGATTATCTGAACTACGTTTATGGAAATAATTTTTAGGCCTTCTGGATTAACTTATCTAGGCCTGTGATTGAAGCTTTGAGTCACTTCTGAAATTGTAATAAATAACGGTTTCCTTCTTTCCAGCATCTCTTGCTGCAAGCTTGTCCGATGATTTGTTGGCAAAAGCTACAGTTGAAGTTGTTCGCCTTTTGAAAAATAAGGGAACCAAGCCTGAAATGACCCGTACAAACATTCAGATGATTGGGGCTTTAAGGTTAGTTTGTTAATACACCTGTCCTCTGATGGGTGGTTGAATCGCATATGCAATATATGCATTATATGTACACATGAGTGACATCAATCTATGGGGTTGGTACATACAGTTTCTGTTCTATCAATTGTGTACAAGAGGGTGGGTATCAGATTGTATTATATGTTATGCTTCTCGTACATCATACACCATTGACACATGTGTGGTTAAAAGGCAAGTGAAAATTTATGCTACTCAAACAACTATATAACCATATAAGTCAAATTGAATGGTCTTTTCTCTAGATTTGATTGCTGATGTATGTACATATATATGTATATTTTCTGCTCATTTTTTTTCCTCTGACAAGATTACTAATCATTAAATTTTGGGTGTTAGCCGAGCTGTTGGATATCGCTTTGGTCCTCATCTCGGAGATACAGTTCCGATACTAATCAAATACTGCATGAGTGCATCAGAGAATGATGAGGAACTTCGGGAGTATAGCTTACAGGTAAGCTTATATAAGAGCACTTCCTTCTGGTGGTTCTTATTAGTTTGTTCTTATATTTGTTTTGTGCCTGTTTGTCTGTTTGCTTGCTCTTTTCTTTGTTCTCTAATCTCTTGAGTTATTGGCATATTTGATTTTCTACTGATCTCACTGTATGCAGGCATTGGAGAGTTTTCTACTCAGATGCCCCAGGGATATTTCCTCTTACTGCAATGAAATTCTACATCTCACTCTGGAATATCTTAGTTATGATCCCAATTTCACTGATAACATGGAGGAAGACATTGATGATGAAGTCCATGATGATGAGGAGGAAGAAGAGTATGTTTTTCCCTTCATTTCCTTATTATATGTAGGATCATCTAAGATTTGGGCTAATAAATTTATTCTAACGGTTGATTACTTGGTAAAACTGTAGTGAGAGTGGGAACGAGTATACAGATGATGAGGATATCAGTTGGAAAGTTCGAAGGGCTGCTGCTAAATGTCTGGCAGGATTGATTGTTTCTCGTCCTGAGATGCTTGGAAAGCTGTACGAGGAGGTGGTTATAAGATTTACGTTAGCATATGTGTCTCAGAATTTGCTCAGACGAAACACATTGTCTTCTATTAGTTGGAAGAATTTTCTTAAAATTGTACTACTAGGAGAATGCATTTATTTTTCCTTAAATCATTTGTGGCTAACATTAAGTCTTGCTTGTAGGTGTCGCATCAAAGTAGAATAGGCTTCTCGCATTTTTTTTCTGTTTGTGTGTAGTGAGAAATAATTTTCATGCAGGCTTGTCCCAAGTTGATTGATAGGTTTAAAGAAAGGGAAGAAAACGTCAAGGTTAGATCTGAATGCGCTTCCACAGTTATTTTTGGTCCATTGATCTTTATTTATATTTTTTCTTAAATTCTCCTATGAACAAATCTGATTGTTTATACCGCAGATGGATGTATTCAGTACATTTATTGAATTGCTGCGACAAACTGGAAATGTCACAAAAGGGCATACTGACATTAATGAGTTGAGGTGAACACATACTCTTGTGACAATAATACGTAATTATAATAGGCGCTATTTTTTTGCCTCATACTCGAGCACAGAATATTACTACCAATATGCAACTAATTGGTATATTGTGATGCTAAGTTTGTTGCTTTCTTGCAGCCCTAGATGGTCACTGAAGCAAGAAGTTCCCAAGATAGTTAAATCAATAAATAGGCAGCTGCGCGAAAAGTCTATCAAGACAAAGGTAGCATATTAATGGAAGTTGATATTTTTGCATGCTAGTAGCGTCTGCTTCATTTGTACAAGGATAACTATATCATTTTGCAGATTGGTGCATTCTCAGTTCTGAAAGAACTGGTTGTGGTATTGCCCGACTGCCTTGCGGATCACATTGGGTCCCTCATTCCGGGAATTGAGAAAGCGCTGTGTGTAAGTACATTGAACGTTACTTTAGCCATTTGAGTAATGATGCAGTTTCTCATTTCTTGACCCGTTAACTTTACCAGGATAAATCCTCCACCTCGAATCTGAAGATTGAAGCTCTTGTATTTACTAGATTGGTTTTAGCTTCTCATTCCCCTGCTGTTTTCCACCCATATATCAAGGTAATGCTGCTGAATAAGCTGTTTTCGTTTTATCTGAATCTTCTAGTATTTCATACAAGTTATAATGGAGCTCCAAGTGATAATTTTGCTGCATCGAAATGTTCAGGATTAGTGCTTAGGTATGAAAAATTTTGATGTGATGACCAATGTTTTTGAGTTGGAATTGAATGAAGGTTGTGTTGGGTTGAAGAGAATAAAAAGGTTAACAGCTATAAATAGAAGAAAAAAGAAGACAAAAGAGAGGGAGGGACTCAAAAGAAATGAATCAAATCTTAACCTCAAGTTTACGAATTGACTCTGTATATACTGTAGAGGCATTACGCCTATATTTATTGGCTATGGCTTTTTTCTCATATGGTAGTATAAGATTGAACAGATTACCAAGATTAGGATAACAAACCACTTGCGAAAGAAAAATTCACCTGTAAAATAAATTAAAACCTAAATTGCGAGTAATAATAATCCTAATCTTGAGTCCCTTTCTAATAAAACCAGAATGACTTATTAGATGGCATACTTGTATATTAATGTTACTTCTTTAATTAATTTTTTTCAGGCTATTTCTGCTCCTGTTTTATCTGCCGTCAGTGAACGCTATTACAAAGTTACAGCTGAGGCTTTAAGAGTATGCGGGGAGCTTGTTCGTGTCGTGCGTCCAAACAGTGAGGTTGTAATGCTTGTACTTCCTCAAAATCTGAGATAATTTGGGATATGTGTGACATGGTTTTGCACATTGTTCTTACATTCTTCAGAGTAACATATTGTTGGACCGTTTTCTGAGAATATGGTTTGGTGTTTAGGTTATTGGTTTTGATTTCAAACCGTACGTCCATCCAATTTATAATGCTATCATGACACGCTTAACGAATCAAGATCAAGACCAGGTTAGTACATACCTTTGAAAGAGTACCTTGCGTTATTGTACTTGTTCTAAAATTGCTTCTCTTACAGGAAGTTAAGGAGTGCGCTATTTCGTGCATGGGGCTTGTTGTTTCAACTTTTGGTGATAACCTCAGGGCAGAATTACCTTCATGCCTTCCTGTTCTTGTGGATCGAATGGGAAATGAAATAACCCGGCTTACAGCTGTTAAGGTTAGTTTTAAAACACAACGTTTCCTCATATGTAATAGTGCTGTTGTAGGCAGACATGCCATTTTGAGCTCTTCCATCTATGTATCGATAAAGTAATATGACACACATAATGCATCATAATAAGCTAGTTTTAGTTACAATTTTTTTGAATTAGCATTCGACTTTGGGTACATACTTATCCATACTATATACTAGCTGAGAGGAGGGTGTTTCTCTCATTGGATTCTCCTACTTTTAGAGTCCTCTCCGACTTCCTGCGCCCCTATCCTAATTTATCTTCTTAAAATTGTATGAGATTTTTTCCTTTAAACTCTGTGTACCTTTTTCTGGTTAAAATAAACATATGAGTAATACTTTATCTCTTTATTTCCTATGAATATTACTTAATGATAATAAAAGAGAAAACTTAAGAGTCAGGAACGTAGATTTTTGTAATTAGTATTCCCTCTGTGCATGTGAAGAATTTACTATTCTATTTTGGTATTTTCCCCTTAAAAAGAGCCCACTTCAAAAATTTATGCATTTATCTCCTTATCCTTTCAACTCTACCCTCCACATGTGTTATAAGCAACTTGTGAAGGTTCAAATATTGTTCTTCTATCTATGACCAGCTCTAATTTACTAATGCGTTTCTTATCATTACACTTTTATAAGATAGACTATTTGGTAAGAACCGAGGGACAATTTAGCAACAAGGGTAATTTGGCCAATACTAGAAAGCAGCACATACCTTCACTTTTAGCACTCCCACCTCGCGTTTTGTATAACAAATTTATGGTCAACATGCAATGTGTGTTCGGAGTTTATCCCTTGAGGTTTCACACTTTATGAAGACACAGGAGTACCAGTGAGCCACCCTTAAGGAGTCATTACCTTATATATCAAATAGCCAAAATGTTGGGCCACGTAACTTGCTATTCGGTGCGTCTGTTACAGAGGATGTTCTAATCTACAATTTTTGTACCAAATAATTAAATGCGTGAAACTATTTCATGTTTGTAGATTTCCTCATCTTTGAAAGACATTTTGATGGACAGTGTTTCGGTTGCTATTCAGTTCTCATATTGTTGTGTGTATCTTTAGGTGTTGTATACATATAGTGTATGTTGATAAACAATCTTTAAGCTAAATCATGTCCGGTTTTAATACATGAATTACAAAATAGGTGTATTTCTTCGTATTGAACAGCACAGCACGACATATTTTCAATAGCAACCAGTTCTTGTTAATATGGTTGTTATTTGCCACAATGAAGATATCTTTTACTGCCAATAGTATTATATATCTGTTCTGCATTAGGTTGTCATTTACACTGTTTTGTATTAGTCTGGCATATGGTTTGATCCTTAATGATATTGTTCTTTTAATTGGCATTAACTTATATCTACTTTTCATGGATTTGAACAGAAAGATATCTGATAAATTATCTGTATTAGACTTAACTTTTAATTGATGTTTGAATTGGTGATATCGTTAAAATTTAAAAATAATTCAATGGTAGAATATTTAATGGTTTCACAGACTAATAACCATTACTTGCACAATGGAGAGCTGCTTATTGATTTCTTAATTCAATATTACTGGTTGACGGAATACGAGCAAACTAATTTAAGTAGTTGAGAATGAAATGAACTTTCTGTACGAGCTTTGGACATAGAATGCATAAATTATTAAATTCGAGGCTTTATAATTATGTCTATCTCTTTCCAGGCGTTTGCTGTCATAGCTGCATCTCCTCTTCACTTGGATCTATCATGTGTATTAGAGCATGTTATCTCAGAGTTAACAGCTTTCTTACGCAAGGTATGCATGATTTTAACTTCTCAAGTACCTATTTCTCTAGGTAGTTGTTCTAAAGCATTCTTCATCAAAAATTACTGAAGTCAATTGGTTTTCATGGAGAATAGGCAAACCGAGCTTTGAGACAGGCAACCTTGGGGACGTTGAATACACTAATTGTTGCTTATGGTGATAAAATTGGTTCTGCTGCATATGAAGTTATCATTGTAGAACTTTCAACTCTGATCAGGTTTTTCCTTACTAACTGTTTTTCAAAGTTTATTTATTTATTTTTTATTTTTTTGTGGTGGATTCTTCTAATTAGCTTTGTCAAGCGTAGCCGATAATATACTAAGCACTATGAAAATTCTGAGCTGTAATCTTTACGTGCTATTTTGCATGCTAGTGATTCATGTTAGCCGACCCCAAATCATTTTGGGACTAAGGCTTTGTTGTTGTTTTTGTTGTTGCTGTAGTGATTCAGACTTGCATATGACGGCACTTGCACTGGAACTCTGCTGCACCTTAATGTCCGACAGACGGTCTAACCCAAATGTAGGTTTGACTGTGAGAAATAAAGTTCTTCCCCAAGCACTGACATTAGTAAAAAGCCCGTTACTTCAGGGCCAAGCCCTCACGGTAATATCTCATCCTTCACTTGGCAGTTCAGAAAACGATAAAAAATATCTGCGTCTTAACTTATTCTCTTTTTTGGATATTGCAGGCTTTACAAAGTTTTTTTGCTACGCTGGTTTACTCGGCAAACACAAGCTTTGATACTCTGCTGGAGTCTCTTATTTCAACAGCGAAACCATCTCCCCAGTCCGGTGGTGTTGCAAAACAGGCCTTGTTTTCTATAGCTCAATGTGTTGCTGTTCTCTGCCTTGCTGCAGGGGACCAGAAGTGTTCGTCTACAGTAAATATGCTTACAATCATCTTGAAAGACGATAGCACTACTAATTCTGTAAGGTTTCTCTCCCTTTTGCCATCTACTTTGCTCAGGCTAGTGACTAGCTACGAATGATGGATATTGACACTTTGGATACAAATAGCTTGCACATCGAAATCTAAGTAAACTTGTATGGTCATTTTTTAATGGAAGATTGATGGTGAACATTATCATGCGAGTTATTCAAGAAAGAAAGACGCCCCTCCAGAACGAGTAAGTGAATTTCAGATCACTAGGATGAAAGGAAATACCAAGAGAAATGGATAAAAGAAATCTTCAAATCAGAGAATGTGGAAGAAAGAGAATCGATTCTATGAAATAGAGAGAGGGGTTGTATATAAACGAGAAAAGGGAGAAGAATGTGCCCATGGTGGTGGTGGTGGTGGTTTAGGGGGGGGGGTTGCTGGAGAAAATCGGGGCAAGGGTAGTTAAACATAGAGAAGAGAACTCTATCTTTGTAACCTTGCTGAAAGGATACCTGAGTCCAAGTATGAAATCATTCTACTAATATTTTGTGGTAGTTGAGTTTTATTATTAGCCTATTGATCACCCATATGGTTCAGAACTACTGTTTCCTTCATTGCTTACCTCCACTATGTCACACTGGCAAGGACCATGTTCATGGCTTGATTAGTATACATTTACATTACAAATTAGAAGTTTTGCATGGCTCTTATATTGAATCTCAGTTTTACGGTGAAAATGTATGTACTGAAGTTAGTCACCAGTAAGTCAGACATTCTCTATGATTTTGATTATATGGTATTTTTACTTTCGTCACTGGATGGGAGCAGTGGTGGTGCCAGATTTATTTTGAAAGTGGGAGAAAATTTATTTTCATCAAGAAAAGGGGGCAAAATAAAATTTAGTGCAATTTTTTCGTTACACAAAGGGTGGCAAGTTTCAATAATTGCACTAAAACCACAAATGCTTTAAAATATGCACTAGTAAAAATAATTTATTTATTTTTAATCAAAGGGGGGCAATTGCCCCGTTATATCCTATGTAGATCCGCCATGGATGGGAGGAAGTTTTATTGGATGTCAGGTTGAATTTCTTGTTTACTTCTACTCATGGTCTCACTCAAGCTTCTTTTCATTCTGCTTGTTCTTTCCTTATGTCCTCAATCAAATACCCCATCCGCCCAATAACAAATGTTACCGGAATTGAATGCGGGGGAATTAAGCAAAAGTAAGTACTCCCTCCGTCCCCGAGTATATCTCCACCCTCCCATTTACACGGAGGTTAAGAAATGGTGGAAGTGATGTAAGTGTTGTGAGTATAAAAGTAAAGTAGGAGAGAGAATGAGTGGGAGGGAATAGTAAGTTGATTGGTGTTGTGAGTATAAAAGTAAAGTAGGAGAGAGAATGAGTGGGAGGAATAGTAAAGATTCTTTGCCATTTTTGGAAGTGGACATATAATCTGGGACAAACTAAAAAGGAAAGGTGGACATATACTCTGGGACAGAGGGAGTATAATATTGATAGCAGGTGTTGTGAGTATGAAAAGTAAAGTAGGAGAGTGAAAATGGGGTAGGAAATCGTAAGTGGATTGTTGTTGTAACATGTATGTGTGGCAAGTGGGTCCATTGAGTAAGAAGTATTATCAAGTTTCCATTTCTTGGGATAGTAACATTTTCTATGGGACTCCTAAAAGAGAAAGAAGTAACATTTGTTATGGTACGGAGGGAGTATATAATTTTCTCACTTCTATAGGTCAGTTTTTTTGGTTCTTGGTACTTAGAATCAGTGCTTAAACCTCTATAAGTTACATTGTGGTAATAATGTTTACTATGCACTCTAGGCTTTGTTATGCTTGTGGTTTCTAATTATCGTAAGGTGCTTTACTGATTTTTGTTTATGCTTAGACAGTTTTGTACCTTTTCATTGGGTTGGTCCTGCATTTTACGACGTTACTTAGTATATTTTCTAAAGCTTCTTATTGAAACTCCTTCCATCTTCTTGTAAGGCCAAACAACACCTTGCGTTGCTATGTCTTGGAGAAATTGGCCGAAGGAAAGATTTGAGTTCACATGCGCATATAGAGAACATTGTTATTGAATCCTTCCAGTCTCCTTTTGAAGAAATAAAGTCTGCTGCCTCTTATGCGCTCGGGAATATTGCTGTTGGTAATCTACCCAAGTATTTGCCATTTATCTTGGACCAGATTGATAATCAGCAGAAAAAACAATATCTGTTACTCCATTCGTTGAAGGAGGTATGCTTACTGATCGAGAATTCTGTCAGATCAAATGTCAGAATCCGTACCTAGTAGATTATAAAGAACAATTAATTGATCAAATAATGGCATATCACATTTTCAATTGCAGGTTATCGTAAGACAATCCGTAGATAAAGCAGACTTTCAGGATTCTAGTGTCGAAAAGATCCTTAACTTGTTATTTAACCATTGTGAAAGTGAGGAAGAGGGAGTCCGTAATGTGGTAGCTGAATGTCTGGGAAAAATTGCCCTGATTAAGCCTGCAAAACTTGTTCCTGCACTCAAGGTATTTGCCATATAGATTCTATTTTTGTTCTTCATGTGGGAGCAACATTTCTCTTTGTTGAGATATGAGGATCAACTCTTAACCCTTTTTTATTAATTTTAAATTTTGCAGGAGCGAACAACTAATCATGCTGCATTTACTAGAGCAACAGTTGTGGTTGCTGTGAAGTACTCTATAGTTGAGCGACCAGAGAAGATTGATGAGATTTTATATCCTGAGATCTCTTCCTTCCTGATGCTTATTAAGGATCACGACCGGGTAGGTTCATGGTTTAGCTTCATAGTTGTCAAAATCACACCAAATGAGATACATATCTTACGTCACAACTATTAATACCTCCATCTATAAGTATCTATATGATGAATCCGCAGTACCTTGGAGAACATTTGTATCGTCTAATTTGTACCTCATATGACACGATTCATACGAATCATACGTTATCGATTTGCAATCGTTTAGTCTTTCTTTGTCATATGAGCCAAAATAAAAAGGGGTATTTTCTGAAAAGCCATTCAGCCAAACGTTTATTTTTTTAAATGGACTCTACATATTTTGTATTTCTCTAAGGTCCATCTGAGGTCTGGACACGTCTACATTTCTCTAAGGTCCGTGGTATGAGACACGTCTCTCAGACACTCTCAAAGGGCTTTTGAGCAATAAAATTTCAACTTCTGGACTTTTTAGAAATAAAATAAAATCCAAGGTCCTTATTATGTTTTATTTCAGGGACTTTTGAGAAATTAATCCTAAAAAAAAAGAAGACGGAAATCTGGATCGGAAACATTGTGAAAATTTGGTGGCAATAGGATGCACATAAGATGCAGTTCTTGTAATGCAGTCAAATTGTGGGGTGTGTTTCGTTTAATTTAAACATATTTTTATTACCTTTACATTAAAATAAGTCGCATATGGAATATCTGATTATCTTAGATATTAATTATAGTTGTTGACAGTTTATTATATCTTACTCTCTCCGTCTCCGAGTAAGGTTCTACCATGGCTTTGTATGCTTATCAAGGAAAATGAGTGAACAATTGCAAGTTGGTTGAAGATAAGAGAAGTTCATAAGGGCTATCTTGTCCATTCTCTATTCATAAAATGCAAGTTAGTTAAGTATTGATTATTTTGTAATTATACAATATGAGGACATATATGTCCAAACACTATTTATTATGTGCTATTAGGGAATAAAGCAAAGTGGGAACCTTACTATGGGACATACCAAAAAAGGAAAGTAGGAACCTCACTCTCGGACGGAGGGAGTAGTGGAGTACAATACAAAACACGCTATGATTTTTGGGTCCTTCAATTCACGATTTGACGACTCTTTATAGCTGTATAAAACCAGAAGGCTTTGCGAAGTTATACATTGCTTATTTTTTATTTTATGTCATTCAGTGAGACTAGTGTAACTTTTTTCCTTTTAATTTTATTTACCGTCTTGGTTTATCGCTCTTCCTTATTTCCCCGTCCTTATGTTATTTGTGTGTGAATTTGTTTGCAGCATGTTAGGCGGGCAGCTGTCTTGGCCTTGAGTATAGCTGCTCATAATAAACCTAATCTTATCAAGGGTCTTCTTCCAGAGCTATTACCGCTTCTTTATGATCAGACAATTATCAAGGTAACTTCTGTCCTAGACTCCTAGTAAGAACTTTTCTACAATAACGACTCGAGCAAATTTGGGGTACCCTATACTTGCCAGTTGTGGATACTTGGTTGTGTAATTGTTTTAAGTTTCTTAAAATATACTACCTCCGTCCCGGAAGGATATTACCATTAGGTTTTTTATGGTCAACACAAGTGAACTTTGACCAAACATTAATGTCAACCTAATCATTCTTATGTGTTTTTTTTTTTTTTTTTTTTTTAATTGATAAATCACTTAATAATTTATCAATAACTATTTTTAGAATTCCACCAGGATGAGTATATAGACATTAATATTTGGTCAAAATTCACTTGTTTTGACCATTAAAACCCAAATGGGACGTTCTTATCGGGACTGAGGGAGTATAATGCACAGAGATGTGCAAATGCACCTGTGGGGCGGGTGGAGGATGGGAGGTGAGGTTAGAGCAACAACACTGTGACGAGGTGCAGTGAAAGCAAAAATTCCGTCAGAAAACTATGCAACTTAAAGAAATTATGTGAACATGCTCAAGCTTGCAAAACTTTATACTGAAATCTCCAATCTTGTTTGAAAAGGCACTTCTCGGATTGATAATGCAGTCATGCATATGCGGAATGCTTTCGTATCTATGTTATGACTTCCATATATCTAATTGCTTCAAATATTAGGCCGTAAACTTGTACTATTTGAAGTTAATGGGTAAAGGGACCAATTTTATTTCCCATCATCCTGTATACATTGTGTTCATGAATCATCTTACGAACTTATTTACACGTTTTGCTCTGTTAAAACTACAATTTTGACAGTTGCATCAATGACATCCTTTTTAAAATATTCACGTGTGCAGCAAGAGTTGATTAGAACAGTTGATCTCGGTCCTTTCAAGCATACAGTAGATGATGGGCTGGAGTTGAGGAAAGCAGCCTTTGAATGTGTAGATACATTGCTGGACAGTTGTCTTGATCAAGTGAACCCTTCATCTTTCATAGTTCCTTACCTTAGATCCGGTCTTGATGGTGAGTCTTTTGACTAGCCTCTGCCTGTTGTTTTTATATATTATGAAACTTATTAGGATATTACTTGAATATTCCCTCCGTCCCAAAGTACATGTCACGCTTTCCATTATTTTGTTCCAAAATAAATGTCGCATTTCTAAATTAGGAAAGAGTCTTGGTGCAGTTTTACCATTGTACATCCGATGTGCAGATAAATAAAGCACATTTGTTATAAACATTGACCAAGTCAACTGCGACATTCATTTTGTGGCGGAGGGAGTATATGCTCATCAAATATGTTGATGCTGATATTTTTCTCTGATTTGCCACAGATCATTATGATGTCAAAATGCCTTGCCATCTTATCCTCTCAAAACTTGCTGATAAGTGTCCCTCTGCTGTATTGGCTGGTTAGTTTTGTTATTCCATATTATTCTCCTGATTTTATGACACATAAATACTATCATCTCTTACAAATGGCTGATCTTGCAGTGTTAGATTCTTTGGTGGACCCTCTTCAGAAAACCGTTAGTTTTAGGCCAAAACAAGATGCTGTCAAGCAAGAAGTTGATCGTAATGAAGACATGATCCGGAGTGCCCTCCGAGCAATTGCATCGGTGAATCGAATCAGGTTTTTTATTTTTTGGGTCTTCAGCTCTAATTTTATTTTGCACTACAAAATGTCACATCTGACTTGTGTTCTTTCTCTCTCTCTCACACGCACACTCTTAAACACACACACACACACACACACACACACACACACACACACACACGTACGTACACTCTTAAACACACACACACACACACACACACACACACACACACACACGTACACTCTTAAACACACAGACACATTCACACACTTACACGTACCCTCTTAAAAACACACACCCACATTCTTAAACACACGGACACACACCCTCACTCTTACACACGCAGATCTCACTCCTGCACACACACACACAGAATCTTAGTACATACTGTGATCATATGGGATTATTTTGCAGTGGAGGAGATTGCAGTCATAAGTTCAAGAATCTAATGGCTGAAATTGCAAAATCACAAACACTATGGGACAAGTTTTGTGCCATTCGAAATGAGTGATACATTTAATGAAGCGATTCACCACCGTTGCTGGTAAGCCTGAGAAACTTAAGGAACTAGAATCATGTTTTTGATTTGTTTGACAGAAAGGAAAATTTTCAACGAACTTCTGAGAAAACGGAGAGCTTTACATGGCTGGCTTGACATGGACTATGTAGAAAGAGAAATATTGTGAATGATGGATTATGGATCATAGTACAGACATTTGAAGTTACAAACGAGCGTTTTTGACAGTGTTGTCCACAAAATAGTTAATTATTTTGAGCTGAAATTGTTTGCAGCAAGGATTTTGAGCGTTTTCTTGGCTATTTGGTTATGGTGTAGGAATATTTACAGCTTATTTGTATCCTCTATGTCTGAAATTTTATTTCAGTGGTTGATTTCCCTTTATCAACAAATTTAAGTACGCTGGATATTGGTGATCTGGGTGTAGTGTTTTTTTTTTTTTAAAAAAATCATTTTGCAATTTGATTCGCAAGATTGAAACAGATGCAACTCGATTCCTAACATTTACATTTTGTTGCAAATTGATGTAAAAAGTTGCAAAGTGCTAGTTTCTCCGACAACTCTGGCCATCCCTTGTGCAGCAGCCTTAGTACATCGTACTGTCTCTGCCCGTCATCCTCCACTGCCTGCTGTCTCCATTTTCAGATCCGAGCCTAAAATGCGAAGCAATAGTCACATCTTTACGAGAAGTAAGGACCTCAGGTCAGGGCGTCTAGAATCCGGCTCAGATGGCTCCATAAATTTGGTCAAAGAGAAAACTATTAAGAGTGTTTTTGTCTCTGAGAAATGGTAATCAAAGTCGTTTCTGGCTCTGATAGATAACAATCATAGGTTTTGATTGTTATGTGAAATTGTAAAGCGCAATAACATGCCGTAATCCACATTGATAGAAAACCTCCTTGGTGGTAACTATTTCAAATGGAAAATATGTCATGATATTCCCGCCATATAAAATCTTTTGCCAATTATTTTTATATACACTAGATATATTCAATTAAAATGAGGAGATTCATAGTCTAGCCTGGCCCTTTAAGCTCAACAATCTGTTTGAATGTTCCAGCTACCAAAAATTTAGGGTCCGCTCCTTGATATGCGTATTGTAGTTTAAATATACAGCGGCTTAGATCTTTAACCTACTGCTTGAGAAAACAAACACCGTTAGGGGTGGGGAAAAGTTCTCCCCCCTCCTCCCAAAACCATCTGGCGTGAGAATCAGAATCTGTCTCAAGAACATATAAATCCATAACATATATTCCCTCCGTCCCATCTCACTTTACACTTATTTCCATTTTGGTCTATCCCAGCTCACTTGACACTTCCCAGAATAACCTACTTTTTATAATTTTATATTCACTATACCCCGCCACTCATTATCTCTCTTCATTTTCCACCACTCAATTTATTCAATCAACACTACTATTTACCCCACTCATTCTCTCTTTTCATTTTCTATCACAATTTTTTTTTTCTTTCTCAGTTATTGTGTCACCTCTTGGGTGTCAAGTGAGATGGGACGGAGAGAGGACAATATTTTAGAGTTTTGGGGAGTAGAAAGAACCCCATTTTAGCAAGGGGAGTGTCTTCTATTTATAGTGAGAGATGGGCCTTTGCCCTAACACTTTCAATGACCATTTTGTCCTTTTTGAGTCCAAGATAATTACTTGACATTTTTTTTTTTTTTTACAAATCAGGCCCATTCCTTGATCATTCCGTAACAAGCTCCTATTGTGTGATGCGTTGTCCATGCCTATATTCAAGAAATCCCAAATAAATGGTTGTCAAAGCAAGTCCAAAATTAGTTTATTAGCAAACAAATCAGCTATTATGGCTAATTGTCTGCATTTGCATGTAAGAAATTAGCCATCTAAACCCCATTCCAAAAACCTCTCTGTCACCAAACAGCTTATAGCTCAGTGGTATGTGTGGTAGAGTTTAAAGGCCATCCTTCCTTAGGGGAGGTCCTGAGTTTGACTTCTGCAGGAGCTAAAAGGCAATTTGTAGCGATTGCTCCTTCCGTTTCATGTGAATTGAGGCTTATTTCATTTTTCGTCCGTTTCACCTCAATTGAGACTGCCCAAAATGGCAAGCTTTTTAATATTTTATATTCACCCAGCCCCACCCATTTAACCCCACTAATTCTCTCTCTTCATTTTCTATCACTCATTTTATCCAACCAAAACTACTATTTACCCCACTCATTCTCTCTCTTCATTTTCCACCACACATTCACTACTTTCTCTTAATTATTGTGCCTTTTTTTTAGTCTCAATTCACATGAAACGGAGGGTGCTCTTAATAAGCTACTATGTTTTTCTACTCTATCTTTCTTCCTCCCTTTTCTCGCCCCATATTTGTGTGTTCTGGGCAGCAACAGAAACATTTTCAAGCGATCAATTAATGAACTGAAGTGCTGTTACGTTTAAACCGCAAGTGCACGGGTTATTAATAGTATAGTATGTGCAAATACGGGTCGATCCCACGGAGACAACTTAATTCTAAAAATATTTTTTTGCTTTGGATAAAAGTAAAGAAAATAAAATGATTGGGGGTAGGAAAATTTGTTTGTCACTTAAAATAGAAATGATAGTAAAAGCTATTTATGTAGGAAAAACTCTTATTTTAAAGGAATTCCCGGGATTGGGACTCAAGTATTCATATATTCATCATTCATTTATGCTCTCTTTTAGATTAAGGGTTCATTTTTATACAAGGATGGTATGCTTAGCCTACACTACTTCTCACGATCAAGCAAGTAGTGTTTGTATTCTCATACTAATTATGTCCTAACTCTTTGAGAAATCCGTTTATGTTTTTCCCCCGCCCTGTCACAAACGGGCATTCCGGCTTATCTCTAGCTGACCATAATTAGTAAGAATCCATTAGGTTTTCTTATGAAAATCGGCACACTTTCCACTCAAGGAGCATCCCTAAGCCATTACACTACTCTCGTGAGTAATGAACTTAGTTTTGACTATATGGGTCCGCTAATCGAGATTCACCGCTAGGTCCTTCTCTCGATTAACTGGAGTTCATATAACCAAGGACGTCATCGTGGTTATAGGCGTTTTAGATTGATATAGTAAAATTGTTAAAGATGAAGAGAAATGAATTTAGAGAACATAAAATTATGATGAACATATGAACACAATGAGTATCCAACCCCAAGAAAGAGGGGGATTACTCACTAGCCATTAAATAAAACATCAAGAATAAGAATAAAGGATTAAGATAGAGAAGAGAATACTTATTCAGATTGGAGAACTTAATGATGGAAGAATACTTCTTTATTGCTTAGGAACCCTCTCTCAAAATTCTGGAAATGATAATGTATACTTAGAATTTCACTATAATAACTTTACAATCAATCTCTAAAAATATCTGGATCTTTTCTAAGGCTGTTGTAGCCTTCTTATATAGGCCCTAGGACTGATTTGAGTGTCTGTTCCCGGATACATCCACCAAGAGGAGTGTCTGTTGGGAAACACTCTTTCAGAACAGGCGTCAAGATCCGGGCGGGTCTTCATAATGGTCCGGCCGGATCCAGTTGGTCCGACCGGATTTTCTCCTTGCCCCGGTCGGATCTTTGTCTTCTGGAAATTTGTTCTTGTATTGGTGAGGTCCGGCCGGGTCTTATAGATGGGTCCGGTCGGATCTTTGACTTCTGCATCTGATTTCTCCTTTTTAAATGTTTTGCTCCCGTCTTTCCTTCCTTTACTCCCTTTAGCTCAAAATAGCTCCAAATAGTACCTGTTTTCTGTCCACAAAACCCATACTACACCACGCACATTATATCCGTAAAAGTAAAGTGAAATAATGCAATATGAGACTCATTAATACTAAATTGACTCTAAAAAGACATATATTTAGACCTTAAATGACTATAAAATAGCCATTTATCAACTCCCCCACACTAAAACCTTGCTTGTCCTCGAGCAAGCTTACAATTTTGAAGAAGAGAGAGTGACAAATGACATAAAATTTTTGAAAAATCAAAGAAGGTTTCAATGCTCCCTCAGAATATTTGTTATATTGTATTGCCTTTACAAAATCATTTCCTTTTAAATTTTCCGTCCCAAGAAACTTGTGAGAAAGAACATAAGAGGATATTGGAAAGTAAATAAAGAATTTTGGATGTTAATATAACATGAATAAATACTATTGAACAAGAGCATATAGGAATAACTAAATGAACTTGTGGATTTCAAGTATGAAATAGAATTTAAGTTCACTCTTTGAGTGCTTTGTGAATAGGGTTTTTTATGCTTGGGAATACATTTCTTAAACTCATGATTTTATTCTTTTTCAAAGATATTCAGATTTTGTTATGCTCCTTGAATCACAAAAAATAAGGCGGATGAAGGTAGTGGAAAATTTAATTTCATTAAGTTTTAGAAGTGGCAATTGAGTTCTTTGTAAATCATCACACTCTATAATGATAAATTCATTTGGATATTCGAGTGGATGATATACAAGAAGATTGATTTATGTTATTAAGTCTTAAAAGTGGAAATGGAAAGCTTCGTGATTCTTAAAGATCATAACAATGTAGTAAATCTTTGGAAAAGAGTAGAAGTAAAAGTTTTTGAAATGTATATACAAGGATGTTTTATAACTTTTCACAAGTGTAATGTATTCAAACTTAATATCCACAATTTCATTAATAATGTAATGCTTCTATTCAAGAATATTTAAAAGTCTATATAAATTTTGAAAATTTTTCATTTACAATCCAATATGATCCTAAGTTCTTTGTGACAAATCTCTCAAAAAGTAAAGTTTAAGAGGAAATAATTTTACTTAGGCAAATTGTAAGTATAGATAACATTCTCATCAATGGGAGCATTGGCAAAATTTTTTTTTTTTTTTTTTTTTTTTTTTTTTAGAATACTTAACTAAATGCAAGCAACAAGCTAACTAAATGCAAAGAAAAAGAAAAACGGATATAATAATTTTATTATAATAATTTTATTAAAATCCTCCCCCCACACTTGAACTAAACATTGTCCCCAATGTTTTCATGAAAGTAAAAATTGGACAAGAAAGTAAAAATGGGGACGGGGGAACAAATAACTTATCACTGAAATGGTGGTGGAGGTGGTGGTGAGACAGGTTTGAGATGAAGAAGAAGGGAAGAATGAGAATACAATTGAACAGATCTGACCTTTTGGCGAATCGGTATGTCCTTCTATGCGACTGATCCGGGCGGGTCGCTCTGGGGATCCGGTCGGATTTATTATGGTCCGGTCGGATTATTTTTCAGACCCGGACGGATAATTTTCTCTGGAATCTCCAGAGTTGCTGGATCCGGTCGGGTGCTTCAGCTTGGCCCGGTCGGATCTAGATGATCCGGTCGGATTATATTGTTGACCCGATCGGATCTTCGAAAATTCTTCCTCTTTTTTTTTTTTTTTTTTTTTTTTTTTTTACCTACAAAATGTTAGAAAAACAGAACATAATAACAATAATAATAATAATAAAAATAAAATAAAACAAAATAATCCATCGGTTACCACCCGATGATGCTTGTTTAACGTCTTTAGCTCGACGCCTTTTTGTTAATTGGAATGGCCATTGTACGGTATCGAGATGGCCTATTGTCTTTGACAATACGCCACTTCTTCTCCGGTGGATTGTTTAGGGCCCTATGATCAGTACATATGCGCCATCCATTCTTTGACGGGATTAATTTATGAAAATCTTTGCAAGCTCGTAATCCCGTTATTTTCTGTGGTGCTACTTTCTTTGGTTTTTCTATGATGTCATCTCCATCATTTTCATCATGTAGCACCCTCTTCCAGTCTAAATTCTTGGTACTTTCCCTTGCTTCCTTTATTTCTTTCAAATAATTTTCATAAGCTTTGAATTCATCTATATGATCCCTTTTGGAATCCATAGATTTTATGACATTAATTTCCTTATGATTTTCTTTTAAAATATCAATTTTTTGACAAGAGTCTTCAATGGTTGGGGTACTCCTCCAAAATTCCTCTTTTTGATCTCCAACATTTAAAGTAAGAGTACCCTTTTTCACATCAATTATGGCTCCCGCAGTTGCAAGGAAAGGCCTTCCCAAGATGACTGGGATATCTTGATCCTCCTCAATCTCGAGGATCACAAAGTCGACAGGGATGATTAGGCTCCCTATTCGACACGGCAAGTTTTCCATAATACCTATCGGGTATTGAATGGATCGGTCTGCCAACTGCAGAGATATGGTGGTGGGTTGGAGTTCCCCCACACCTAATCCCTGACTAACCGAAAAAGGCATTATACTAACGCTAGCCCCTAAATCAAGCATAGCATTATCCATATTGATCCTACCGATACTACAGGGGATGGAAAAAGTGCCGGGATCTTTGAGTTTAGGCGGAAGTTTCTTTTGTAAAATGGCACTAACATCTTCCGCCAAAGTGAAATTTTCAAATTCTTCTAAAGACTTCTTTTTAAAAATCATTTCCTTCAAAGGCTTTGCATAAGAAGGTATTTCTTTCTGGTCATCAGAATAAGGAACTCTAATATTCATTGATTTTAATGTTTCCAAAAATTCGGCATGTTGTTCATCAACCCCTTTCTTTATTAATCTTTTTGGGTACGGTATCGGTGGTTCAAAATATCTATTGTAACTAGTCTCATTTTCAGTCTCAACTTTTGGTGGGGTTGGACTTTCATTTTCCTCTTCTTTATTTATTGAAACTATTACATTTGCATGCTCGCTAGGCCTTTGAGGTTGACCGGGAAGACTCCCTTGTGGTCTTTGCGGCAGGTTGGCCTGTTGAGCTTGCTGGCTCTCTAACATTTTGTTATGAGCAGCTAAGTTATCAAACCTAGCATTCAAAATTTTAAAATTTTCCCTAAATTCATTATTGATTTTCTCTTGGTTCTTATTATTTTCAATCATATAATCCATAAGAAGATCTAATTTAGATTTAGGGGGAGGGAAAGCATTATTGTTGAAATTCTTGGGTACAAATCCCGGTGGTTGTGAGGAAGGTTGTGGGTTTAAAACATTGTTATTTCTATAGGACAAGTTGGGGTGATTTTTCCATTCGGGATTGTATGTGTTTGAATACATACCCCCTCGTTGTCCATTAGAAACAAAATTAACTTGCTCACTAGAAGTAGTGTCAAGTAAATCACAACTTTCGCTACTATGTGAGTTTGACCCACATAGTTCACATAAAACATTAATGTTAGCCACGGAATTTGTATTCAAGCTATCTATCTTTTTGAAAAGAGTATCAAATTTTGAAGATAGAAGAGTGACGACATCAACATTATACTTACCTGCTGATACTTGCGGTTGGTCCCTTTCATTGGACCATTGGTAGTGGTTCAGGGCAATGCTCTCGATCAAGTCATATGCCTCGTCCACTCCTTTATTCATGAGTGCTCCTCCCGCAGCAGCATCTATGGTCTCTCTTGTCTTGAATGTGAGACCGTTGTAGAAGGTGTGCACTATCAACCACTTTTCAAGCCCGTGGTGTGGGCACATCCTTAGGAGTTCTTTGAAACGCTCCCAAGCATCATAAAGCGACTCATCTCCATTTTGACTAAAATTAGTGATCTTGGTCCGGATTTGAGCGGTTTTTGAAGGAGGGAAGAAACGTCCAAGGAAAGCCTCTTGAACTTGGTCCCATGTTGTTAAAGAGTTGTGTGGGACCGAGTTCAACCATTGTTTCGCCTTATCCCTTAATGAGAATGGGAATAGGCGCATCCGTATTGCCTCGGGTGTGACTCCAACAATCCTTGTAGTATCACAATACTCCAAGAAAGTTTGGACATGGAGGTGCGGATCTTCAAGTGCCGAGCCACCAAATTGGTTGTTCATAACCATATGGAGAAGTTGTGGCTTTATCTCAAATGTGATTGCGTCGGCATTTGGTACTACTATGGGCGTCCTAGAACCCGGGGTGCTTGGGTTAACAAACTCCCGTAAGGTCTTAGGTGGTGGGGCATCGCCCGAATTTTGCCCGTCTTCGTTGTTTTCTCTCACCATTTCTTTCTCTAAAGTTTCTCTCAAACTTCTAAGTCTTTCTCTAAGGTATCTCTCAGGTTCCGGATTGTATTCAACGTAATTGTCACCTCTCCGGACTCTTTTCATAAACTTTGGAAAAAATACTTTAAAGAAGAATTCAAAGAAAAATACTTTGAAAAAAAAGATGATGAAATAAATAAAAATAAAAAGAATAAAAACAGAAAATTGAAAAGCAAAAACTCTTTTTTTTTTTTTAAAATTTAACCGTTGTCCCCGGCAACGGCGCCAAAAACTTGTTACGTTTAAACCGCAAGTGCACGGGTTATTAATAGTATAGTATGTGCAAATACGGGTCGATCCCACGGAGACAACTTAATTCTAAAAATATTTTTTTGCTTTGGATAAAAGTAAAGAAAATAAAATGATTGGGGGTAGGAAAATTTGTTTGTCACTTAAAATAGAAATGATAGTAAAAGCTATTTATGTAGGAAAAACTCTTATTTTAAAGGAATTCCCGGGATTGGGACTCAAGTATTCATATATTCATCATTCATTTATGCTCTCTTTTAGATTAAGGGTTCATTTTTATACAAGGATGGTATGCTTAGCCTACACTACTTCTCACGATCAAGCAAGTAGTGTTTGTATTCTCATACTAATTATGTCCTAACTCTTTGAGAAATCCGTTTATGTTTTTCCCCCGCCCTGTCACAAACGGGCATTCCGGCTTATCTCTAGCTGACCATAATTAGTAAGAATCCATTAGGTTTTCTTATGAAAATCGGCACACTTTCCACTCAAGGAGCATCCCTAAGCCATTACACTACTCTCGTGAGTAATGAACTTAGTTTTGACTATATGGGTCCGCTAATCGAGATTCACCGCTAGGTCCTTCTCTCGATTAACTGGAGTTCATATAACCAAGGACGTCATCGTGGTTATAGGCGTTTTAGATTGATATAGTAAAATTGTTAAAGATGAAGAGAAATGAATTTAGAGAACATAAAATTATGATGAACATATGAACACAATGAGTATCCAACCCCAAGAAAGAGGGGGATTACTCACTAGCCATTAAATAAAACATCAAGAATAAGAATAAAGGATTAAGATAGAGAAGAGAATACTTATTCAGATTGGAGAACTTAATGATGGAAGAATACTTCTTTATTGCTTAGGAACCCTCTCTCAAAATTCTGGAAATGATAATGTATACTTAGAATTTCACTATAATAACTTTACAATCAATCTCTAAAAATATCTGGATCTTTTCTAAGGCTGTTGTAGCCTTCTTATATAGGCCCTAGGACTGATTTGAGTGTCTGTTCCCGGATACATCCACCAAGAGGAGTGTCTGTTGGGAAACACTCTTTCAGAACAGGCGTCAAGATCCGGGCGGGTCTTCATAATGGTCCGGCCGGATCCAGTTGGTCCGACCGGATTTTCTCCTTGCCCCGGTCGGATCTTTGTCTTCTGGAAATTTGTTCTTGTATTGGTGAGGTCCGGCCGGGTCTTATAGATGGGTCCGGTCGGATCTTTGACTTCTGCATCTGATTTCTCCTTTTTAAATGTTTTGCTCCCGTCTTTCCTTCCTTTACTCCCTTTAGCTCAAAATAGCTCCAAATAGTACCTGTTTTCTGTCCACAAAACCCATACTACACCACGCACATTATATCCGTAAAAGTAAAGTGAAATAATGCAATATGAGACTCATTAATACTAAATTGACTCTAAAAAGACATATATTTAGACCTTAAATGACTATAAAATAGCCATTTATCAAGTGCACATTTAACAAGGACGGACCCCTGATAGATCTCCAAAATCTTTGTCAAAAATTAAGGAATTAAAAAGAACTTGAGAATCTAAGCATGATCAGGCCTACCGATTATCGAAATTCTACATGTAATAAATAACCATCACATGAAATTGCCCGTTTCAAATAATAGTGGTGGATCCAAGACAAATTTTTTTTATGTGAGTGCACAAATTACAATATAATTTTTAAAAATGTAAAATAAGGAGAAAGTAAATTGCCTATTGTGAACTTGAAAGTTGAAACACACAACCTCAACTCAACCCATACCTATCGCTATAGGCTGTCCTCTGTCAACCTCAACAAATTGAATACTCCTGGTCCCAAAACACCTTGCACCATTTGGAGATACACGGGAATTAAAGAATGAGTATAAAAATTCAAAAGTAATGTGAGTGGGAAAGAGGTTGTGAGTAGGATAAGTTGAGTGAGATTTACAAATGGGGTCCAAAATTAGGTGTGTGAGTATGACAAGTGGGGTAGGGAGAATGGAAAAATAATAAAATTTGAACATTTTAAGAAAGGAGACTTATCAAAGAGACACCCAAAAATAAAATAAGTGCAAAGTGTTTTGGGACCAAGTTCATAATAGGGATAGGTTGGGGATATCTTCAAGTAGGGAAGTTGTTTTCCCAATGGAACGTACCATGTGTATTAAGTAAACTTGGCTTGTAAATATTTATGTTTAATACTCCCTCCGTCCCACCGAAAATTGCAAAACTTACCAAAATGGGCGTCCCATAGAAATTGCACATTCCATAAATGGAAAGTTTTTAATATTTTTTAATTAGTGGGTCCCACTTCTCATACTCACATCCACTAACCCACTAACTATTCTCTACCCCACTTTCTCTCTCCCACTCAACTATCAACACTCACAACACATCACCTTTTTCACTTTTCCCTTAATTCTTGTGCCATGATTTTTTTTTGCAATTTTCGGCGGGACGGAGGGAGTATAACTTATGTTTGGCTAAAAAAAAGAAGTAAAATAAAACCTTGCTTCTCAAATACTCCCTCCGTCCTAGCACAAGTATGATTAGAGGAGTGGTCACAATAATTAAGCGAAAATTAATGTATGTGTGGTAGAAAATGAAAAGAGAGAATGAGTGAGATAAATAGTAGTGTTAGTTGAATAAATTGAGTGGTGGAAAATGAAGAGAGAGAATGAGTGGGGTTAAATGGTAGGGTTGGTTGAATATAAATATATTAAAACATTTCCATTTTAGGCAGTCTCAATTGTTTTGAGACGACCTAAAAGGAAAAGAAATCATTTACCAGCACAAGTAGGACTTCTTTCCCTTTCAAGCCGTCACAAAACAATTGAGACTGCCTAAAATAGAAATGTTTTAATATATTTATATTCAACCAACCCCACAATTTAACCACACTTATTCTTTCTTCATTTTCCACCACTCATTTTATTCCACCAACACTATTATTTACCCCACTTATTCTCTCTCTTCATTTTCTACCACACATACACTATTTTTCTCTTAATTATTGTGCTCACTCCTCTAGTCCTGCTTGTGCTGGGACGGAGATAGTATTCTTCTTACTCCCTCTGTCCTTAAATGAGTGTCCATTTTCAGGAAATTTTTGTCCCAAAATGAGTGTCATAACTTTGTTTCTAAATGTTTTTTTTTTTTTTTTTTCGATTTTTTTCACCGGTCTCTTTATACTTGCAAAAACTAAATGTTTGCAAAGAGGATTACAAGATTATGTATGAATTTTGCCACCAAATTGTAAAAAAGTTATGTCTCTCAAAATAAAATTTGAACACTCATTTAACGACAAAAGTAGTATTTTTTTTTAACAATTCTTTGTTGAAGATTATTGTACTAATGAAATACTCCCTCCGTCCCAGCTCACTTGACACTTATTTCCATTTTGGTCCGTCTCAGCTCACTTGACACTTCCGAAAACAGCCTACTTTTTATAATTTTATATTCACTCTACCCCACTACTCATTCTCTCTCTTCATTTTCCACCACTCAATTTATTCAACCCCACTCATTCTGTCTCTTCATTTTCTACCATACATTTTCCTTATTTTATTCTATTTGTGTTGTGCCCACCCTTTGGGTGTCAAGTGAGGTGGGTCGGAGGGAGTATTATGTAGACAATCCAAAAGGATAAAAATGTGATAATTACTGGGTTAACCTCGACCTTAAGTCAAATCTCACTATGGCCATATCACGGGTAGAGAATGGCAAATAATAGTCGCCGGTAAGTGTAACCTATAAAGTTCGTACCTTGGATTTATCTCTATATTTGTTCCTGTGTTTTACTCTTTTTCTTCACTGAAATGGAATGGACGTCAGAAATCTAACAAAAAAATCTATAAGTATTTTCTGACTCTACCAAAAAAGAAATGATTACTCAATCATTAAGGCATTGTACGTACGTTCAAATCAACTTCTTAATTCACTTGTAAAACAAATGGAGACAAATTTCACTAAGAAGGGATTCACGGATTGAAATTCCAAATTATAGCTTTTTAAAAAAATAATTACCAAAACAACAACCCTAAAAACTTATTTACCAAAATATCATTTTTTGCTAAAACCGGAAGTGGGATTTCCGGTTTTAATGTTGAATCCGGAAGTCCCACTTCCGGAATTGACCTTTTGATTTTTTTTAATTTTTTTTTTTCGCGAAATCTGTTTTTTTTTTTTTTGAATCCGGAACTGGTATTTCCGGTTTTAAATTTAATTTTTTTTTTTTGAAATAACAAAAAACATTAAAACAATTCTATAGGATGTTTATTTGTTTAATTTGGACTTAAATTGAAGGAGTTATGGTTGCTCAAAGTTGAGTATTTAATCAACAATTCAAATTTTTTTCATGATTTTGACATACTTAGACTAGGATTTGGCGAAAAGTGTTAAAACAAATTTTGTTGTACTCTGTATGATCTTTCTATAGAATGTTTATTTGTTTAATGTGGACTTAAATTGAATGAGTTATGGTTGCTCAAAGTTGAGTATTTAATCAACAATTCAAATTTTTTCATGATTTTGAAGGCTGTTTTTGACATACTTAGACTAGGATTTGGTGAAAAGTGTTAAAACAAATTTTGTTGTACTCTGTATGATCTTTCTATAGAATGTTTATTTGATTAATTTGGACTTAAATTGAATGAGTTATGGTTGCTCAAAGTTGAATATTTAATCAACAAGTTTATTTATTTACTCCCTCCGTCCCATTTCAAATTGCAAATACTAGGTTGGCACGGGGATTAAGGGAAAAAGTGAAAAAGGTGATGTGTTGTGAGTGTTGATAGTTGAGTGGGAGAGAGAAAGTGGGGTAGAGAATAGTTAGTGGGTTAGTGGATGTGAGTATGCAAGTGGGTTAAAACTTGCCATTTTTGGATTTTGCAATTTTAGTTGGGACACCTTTTTTGGCAACTTTTGCAATTTGAAATGGGACGGAGGGAGTATTTATTTCCTATGTGACCGGGATGCGGTCACTGAATAATCGGATTTATGTATTAATGTTGGATTTGTGGACAAGTTTATTCTATTATTCAGTGATCACATCCCGGTCACATAGGAAATAAATAAATAAATAAATAAACTTGTTGATTAAATACTCAACTTTGAGCAACCATAACTCATTCAATTTAAGTCCAAATTAACCAAATAAACATTCTATAGAAAGATCATACAGAGTACAACAAAATTTGTTTTAACACTTTTCGCCAAATCCTAGTCTAAGTATGTCAAAAACAGCCTTCAAAATCATGAAAAAATTTGAATTGTTGATTAAATACTCAACTTTGAGCAACCATAACGCATTCAATTTAAGTCCAAATTAAACAAATAAACATTCTATAGAAAGATCATACAGAGTACAACAAAATTTGTTTTAACACTTTTCGCCAAATCCTAGTCTAAGTATGTCAAAAACAGCCTTCAAAATCATGAAAAAATATGAATTGTTGATTAAATACTCAACTTTGAGCAACCATAACTCATTCAATTTAAGTCCAAATTAAACAAATAAACATTCTATAGAAAGATCATACAGAGTACAACAAAATTTGTTTTAACACTTTTCGCCAAATCCTAGTCTAAGTATGTCAAAAACAGCCTTCAAAATCATGAAAAAAATTTGAATTGTTGATTAAATACTCAACTTTGAGCAACCATAACTCCTTCAATTTAAGTCCAAATTAAACAAATAAACATCCTATAGAATTGTTTTAATGTTTTTTGTTATTTCAAAAAAAAAAAAAAAAAAAAAAAAATTAAATTTAAAACCGGAAATACCAGTTCCGGATTCAAAAAAAAAAAAAAAAAAAAAAAACAGATTTCGCGAAAAAAAAAATCAAAAAAAATCAAAAGGTCAATTCCGGAAGTGGGACTTCCGGATTCAACATTAAAACCGGAAATCCCACTTCCGGTTTTAACAAAAAATGCTATTTTGGTAAATAAGTTTTTAGGGTTGTTGTTTTGGTAATTATTTTTTTAAAAAGCTGTAATTTAGAATTTCAATCGGATTCACGCATTGGCCTCATGAATACAATACGTATCACTCCTACTAACAACCAGCACCACACACTGGTAATTCGTACGTACATAAGTATCCCTCCTACTTTGCATTCCCAACCAGTGTGGGATATTGCAGATTCTACCGTGAATTACGGCTAGTAAATCTTGGTATTCCAAAAGTAAAGATCAGATATTAACAAACCTGACTTAAAACATCTTCGTGCGCGCTCTCTTTTCTCCCTCATTCCATAGTGTGCTAATATCTTTTACAAGCAAAGCATGCAACTTTTTTGTGTCGGTCAAACAAACGGGGACAGATACTACAGCAACTCGGCACACCCAATTTCATCACAGACCCTGCATTTGAAATCCCTATGTAATACTAGTTCTGATCCATCTATCCATGCTTTCTCAGCCTCTTCTGGTGTCTTGCATGACACAGCAGTAATCTTTTCTGGTCCGAGATGCGCTCGGGCAGGCATGTCAGACTGACCGACATGGACTTCATCGTCAACATGATTTCAAGACATGCCTTGGTTGCTTCAAGGAAGTCCCTTGTTCCTGCATTGTTTTCCCTGCATTTTGTTGACAAGTGCTAAGTACATTCTCTTTATACAATTATACTACACATGCTATGCCTATGCGTAACAAAAGTAAATAACAAATAATCATTACCGCTAGGTTTTTGCCTTTCTTTTATGAAGCATCATAGGACATAGGCGAGGGAACTTCGTTAAAGATTTTGAACTATCAACAATAATTTTTGAAATCTCATTACAATGATTGAATTTTCATATTTTTTTTTTTTTGTCAAAATTCAATTATTTAACTTAACTTTTTAATTGCGACTTTTTTGGGTGGATGGAGTGAGTACAATAGAAAAGTACACCCCCCCCCCCAAAATAAAATAAAAATAAAAATAATAACAAAAACAAAATGTGAAGTGAATACACAAACACTCGCATGGTGTTGCTGGTGGCCAGCTTATTCAAGTTCTTGTTACGAATGTCATAATATATCAAGATTAAGGCAAACGTTCAAAAAGTAATTTCAAGGTCGGTTCCTTTACAATTACATAGAGAGTGAAAGAGTAAGAATCCAAGAGGATTCAACTCTTCTAAAAACCGTGTATGAGAAGGAAAAAGGTAAGTGCAGATTTTGTACTTTCTAACAAGATTTAGGTTAGGATATTTTTATTTCAAGTAGGATTATTATTCTTAGGTAGTATTTTATATTTAATGCATTTTACTTTATTTATGTATATAAATTTCTAACTAATATTTAGGACTAACACACTAACCCTAATGAGATCTTTTGGAGTTTGTGTTTATCTTAACTTAGGTAGGTTTCAGATTCTTGGAGACCAAGGAATTAAAAGATGATCAAGAAAGAAAGGTTTCGGATTCTTGGAGACCAAGGAGCTAAAGGATGATCAAGATATACACAATCCCAGAAGATCAAGTCCATGTTGAAGGAGGATTCCTAAAGCTATAAAAGAAGACCACATCCTTCAACATAGACACACGCATTCTCTACGGCATTCATCACAGAGCTCTCTCACGTTCTAGCCTAGAGTTTGTATTTGAGAGGTGTGTTGCAATCCTTGTACAACGCATCATAGGTTTTCATTAAATCTTAGAAATAGGATTTGATAGAAGTATCTTCATACTTTTCATATTTCACTTATTTCCTTTTGATCTGTAAAACAGTTTTACATAGTGAAATCTTTTTAGTCGTAAGGCTAGTTTGTTGGAGTTGAACCAGCAGACGATTAAAACTCACTGTGTTCTTTTTATTTCCGCTGTGCAAGATAGGTTGTGTGCTCAGTTGTGAACACATCTGCACACACATCCACGTTCTGATCTGTGTGAGTTATATTCTTGTTGACATTCCTAGCTACGCCAAACTTTCAGAGAGGGGTGGATTGATCAAAACATATACTCCGTGCTAAATGGAAATCAGACAACCATAACTATTTCTAAATTATGGATATTATGTTCCATCTGTTAGCCTACACAAAAATATACGCACCTTAACTGCTCGTTGTAGTTGATATGGTTAGCTTGAAACGCTAAGCATGCCGATCTTGAGTTTGTTTTAGGCTGTGTTTGATTGCTCTGAGCAAGCTCTCGTCACACCGAGATCTCTGATGCGTTAAGCACTTGGTTGATTCAGTGCGTATGATTCGCGCATCTGGATATGGTGCATAATACCTCTTACCAAAGCAGCCGTTAGAACAATGCTTATTCAGTCAAAGCAACATCTGGATTATGTTTTCTACAAATTCCTCAGTTTCAACCATGCCTCTTTCACAACCCTGCACCATTTCTTGTTACAATTTCCCTCTGTGAAAAATTGAAGGACTGGGTCTGAACTGTATGCAATGACAATATGGAGGAGTCAAATTTATTGGAATATCTTGTGTATTAGTCTGTTGCAACGAAATTTTAAAGGAGACAACGTGATGGAAGAGATATTATCTTAATATGTAACTATTGCTAAAAAAGATTAAAAAAGAAAAAAGTAAAGTCAAATTATTACTCCCTCTGTCCCAAACAAATGGTTACTAAAATTGAATGCACGGAGATCAAGAAAATATGTTGGAAAAGTAGGTGGCGTGAGTCGATAGGAGAGAGAAAATGAGGTAGGGAATAATAAGTGAATAGTTGTTGTGAGTGGGTAGGAGAGAGAAAATTGAACATTTTGGTAAGTAACCATTAGTATGGGACGCCCAAAACGGAAATAAGTAGCCATTAGTTTGGGACGGGTTTGGGACGGAGGGAGTATATCAATTCCCATTTGGTTTTTAAAGGTTAAGACAAGGCAACTTTCAACCAAACATTACTCTGACTATCCAATAAATCACTTAATCATTATTAATAACTTTTTTAAAATGCCAGTAGGATAATTAAATTACAATATTGTTTTATACAACACTCTACACAGAAGAGACAAACTAGTAAAGAGAGCTATTATGAGGAACAAAACTAAATTTTTATTCATAAGGAATCAAGCTAATAAAAATGCCAAATTTAGAGACAGAAGAATTACTTCTGTCATCCCAAAATTAAAACCAAAATTTTCTCTTCATAAATTTGGACATTTATTTTAGGACAGATGGAGTTTTAAATCCTTCAAGTAGGGAAGAATAATTTTATTAAGGGAGAATGGAGTAAGGGGATAAAAAGAGTACCTATATTCCCATTCTTTTTTTCTTCAACCTCATCTCTGAATACTAAGCGGCCACGGAGAACATACGCAGTAGCAGGGGCACGATAATTAGAGAAGGAATCATCCATTTGGTAAGTCCAAAGAAGAGTAGTGTCGTCAGTGTTCTCCTCTTCTTCTAAACCTTCTTCATAGACTGTCCTTAGTCCATACTTGTCAACACAAGAGATAATTATTTCTGTGAGGCCAAGAGGCAGAATATGGAAGGATACTTCAACTTCATCACCAGCCTCTAACAAATCCTCACACTTCCACGTGCTTACCCACAAATTTTTTGTAAATGCAACTCCTTCTTCCTTGTATTTTTCCGCTTCATCTAACCTATAAAAAAACTTGTAGGTCCATGCCAAATCCTTTGTCTTATGACGAACTGTAACATAAATTTCCATATGCCCAGGAATTAAATAGAAATATGGATCTAGATCTAGTGTTATGGCAAAACAAGTATTCAAGCCTTGGATTTTTCTATTTCCAACTGAAGAAGGAATGGTGTATTGTACTTTTGATATTTCAAATTTCCCATGAGGAAGCTTCTCCGAGTCTTCTTCTCCTCTATCATCCGAGTCTTCTTCTCCATGTGTGTATGTGGTTTTGAAGCAAAGGGGAATCCTTGTACCTTTAACAAAGGTGCTAAATATACCAAATTCATATTGTACCTGCACGGTTGAAACGTAAAAAATCATTCATTCAATTATAATATACCCCATTCACAACCTACTGTTTATTTCCTTTTTTTGTGTGTGTGTGTATGTGTGTGAGAGAGAGGAGAGGAAGAGACAGAGAGGGAACCTTGCCCACACAGCTCATTGGCACTGATTCTAAGCCCAGGTTCTTTATCACTTTTCTCTCAACATTCCATGCTTCGACTCGCCTGAAACAGCCTTCCAATTCAATATATTCTGCCACTGTGGGCACACCAATTTTAATATTGAAATCTTCATGGTTTTGTCTGGCCATAATTTTCAGCAATTTTCTGTTCCCGTAAAGATTTAAGTTCGCTAAAGTGGTTGGTGGATGTACAACGGATTGCAGCTGCGGACAATGACAAATATCGAGGTATTGAAACCCAGAATGGGATAGATTTTTGATGCAATCGGGAAGTCTACTTATCATGTTTCCACTTAGATCCAGCTCTTTCAATGAGGATAGCCGACTAAAATCCCTCGGAAAACATTCATCAGAAAGGTTGCAGCCTTCAAGACTTAACTTCTTCAAAAATTGTGGTAGACAAGCAAATAACTTTATTGGTTTCGTAGCAAAAGCTGGTGATGCAAACTTCATTATGCTGTAACAATCAAATGTTTTCTGCTCTCTTGGAAACTTAGTAAGATCACAACCTGACAGTTGCAGTGTTACAATAGATTCTGGTAAAATATCAGGAAGGTCTCTCAAACTCTTACAATCTCTTAGATCCAGCAACAGTAGTCCCTTTAGTTTTTCAATACTTTTGCACACCTTAACCAAATTAGAGCAACCTCTGAGGATCAATCTCTCAAGCTGAGGAAGTCCTCTGAAATCAGGAGTTTGGACAAGTTCTAATGAGTAACTCAGATTAAGGAACTTTAGTGCTTTAACTTCCTGCAATTGAAAAGAACGCGAGAGAATCTTAAAATTAGTGGATGTTATCATTGTGACACTTAACTCTACAAATTTATACTCCCTCTGTCCCCGAAAGATAGTCTTATTTTGACTTTTTATGGTCAACAAAAATAAACTTTGACCAAACATTTGTGCCAGTTTAATGATCACAATGAAATTCTAAAAATTGTTATTCATAAATCACTTAATGATTTATCAATTACAAATTTTAGAATTTCACTAGAATGATTAGATCGTCACCAATGGTTGGTCAAAGTTCATTTTTGTTGACCATAAAAAATCAAAATGAGACTATCTTTCCGGGATAGAGGGAGTATTTGACCAATAAAAGCAAAATTAGGAGATGCATCGAGTAACAAATATGTAACCTTTCCGATGAAACAAGTTCATATAAATGAAACAAATATCATACCTTGTATCCTTTCCAAACTTGTTTTAATAAGCTGTGTTGTAAGTCAAGAGCAACCAGGTTCCCCAGGGGCAATTCGATTGGTACATATTCTAGAGAAAACACGTGCCAATTTATCCAACTCAATTTCAATGGAAACTTCTTACAGTTTCCAGTGAGATGTACATGACTGAGCTTTACAAGTTTTAGATTTACCATCTTTGCAAACGCATCAATATTGATTAGTAATCCTTCCCTTGATGGAAAGAGTCTGTCCTCTTCTTTCTTATTTTTCACATAGCCAAGCACTTTTGTTATTAAGCGTGGAATAGTGGCAGCAAAGCTTGATCCATCAACGCTTGATCCATCAGACTCTATTACATTAATCATCTGCCCGTCAAAAATGAGGCCTTGAACAACTTCAGTACCCTAATAATTTATAACATAGAAATAATTCACAAGTGATATTTCAACTGACTCACAAAGCATGCATTAAAAAAAAATAAAAAAAATAAATTTAGACAGATATAAGATTATCATCAATACCATATCATCTTTCAAAACCGCATACGAATCCTCATGACACCACAATCTACTCCGTCGCCCAGGCTCGTTTGGAGATTCTTTTCTAACTATTTCTCGAGCCATATCTTGAATCACCTGATGCATCATCAACTTATTGTCATATGTTGTTGTAATCAGACATCTATCAAACAGATTTTGTATTCCCACAGTAGCATGCAGACTGCAGTGGTCTAATATTTTTACAACATAATCTTCTTCTTCTCCCAAAAAAAAACAAGCAACATGCAAGAACAGATTCTTCACCGTCTCATCTTCCAAAGAATCATAGCTTATCTGCATGACCTTCTGGATATCAGGGTTCCCAATCTCATCCCATTTTTGCAATTGCTTTTTCCAAAAGACAATATCTAACTTGTTGCGTAGAGAAGAACCCAAAACTACAAGAGCCAAGGGAAGGCCTCTGCAACGCAAGAGTATCTCTTTTGATAGCTGCATGTATTCTTCTAGAGGCAGAGGTTGTCGAAAGGCGTGTGAACTAAAGAGCTTCAGAGAGTCCTCATCATTTAAGCATTCAACTTTACGGACCATAGGATAAATGATGAAATCCTTTAGCAACGACATGTTCCGAGTAGTTACTATAATTTTACTTCCAGCGCACAACCTCTGTGGATGTCCAAGAAGTGCCTCTAACTGCTCTCTTTCACTGACATCAAGGACAACAATGACTTTTCTACTGCATATAACTCTATCTTTTGAGTGCCCTCATCGCAGTTATAAATTCTTATTTCCTCCGTTTTATTTTGAATGTTTGAAAGAAGTCGACTTTGTAAACCGCAAACACCAATTTGACCCCACATCGCTGTAATACTTGCAAGGAAACAACTAGCTTCGAAATCTTGAAAATATTCATTAAATATATGATTGGTAATAGTTGTCTTCCCTATTCCACCAATCCCACAAATGACAAGCACTTCCTTGCCCAAGGATCTATCATTGAACCATGAGTTCATCCCATTGGCTCGATAATTCATTCCAACTAAGGGTTCCGGGACATCTAGAGCCTTGTGGTTTGATAGACTTTTTTCAACCTCGCACACAATTTCATTAATGAATTCCGTCTCGGACCTGAAGTGCATCAAAAAAATAAAAATTTAAATATCACTTTTGTTTATACAAAGCAAACAAATTAAAGAAAAAGGTTGACAGTTGATCAAATTTCTAAAGCGTCCAATAAAACATTTGAATTTAAGTAACGGGAAAAGACGTTAGTAAATCGGTTGAAAAAGTAAGAACCAAATAAGAAATTTACTCCTCAAATGGAATCGTACGAGATGAAATACCCACCTCTTCAAATATGACGGAGGTAGGATAAAGCTAAAATAATTCACAGCCAAGCCAAGAATCTTATCATCACACATGTTTACTTTCAGTTGAAACAACAGTATGGAATTAGAACTCGAAAAATCAACCAGTGCGTTATTTTACATGTGCACAGTGCTTCGAGTCATATACATTTGAGTGATTTGGCAGACTATTGGAGTGTCGGGTCGAGTATTTTTTTTTTTTTTTTTTTTTGCAATAAGAGGCTCAGAATGGCTGATTCGGTCAGTCATCTAAGGATCAAGTCCATTTGTGTTTATTTTCCCAATTCAGATATGGAAGGCTTTAAATGTCCATTTATTCTTCAGATACAAAATTGAAGTTTATTATTTATCAATCTGAAAGTACCATTTGACAAAAATACTCATACCATATTTCACTAATTTCAAACCTATCCCTCATTTATTTTCCCCCTTAATCGCTCCTTTCTCTTCTCAGTTCTCACTTCTATGTTATCTCTTATCTTTATCTCCTCCGCCCTCCAACCTCCTCCCACTACCTATGTCCTCCTTCCTTCATCACCCTACAGCTTGTATTAGCCTCCACCTATGCCCTCCTCCCTTTTCTAAGGAACTGTCTTAGCCAACTTCGACCAAATCTTACAGTTCCTCACATCCAAATCTCACAGCCCATCCTTGGTATGTACAAAAAGGAAACTCCGGGACTTTGACCTAGGAATTAGCGGATTTCGAACTGCAGCAGCGAACATTTGCTGCAGTGCTCCAGCGGTGTAAAATTCGCACAACGTTTTGTGAAATGTTTGCTACACAATGTAAAACGTGCACTACCCAGTGTAAAAACGACATCAAACGTGTTAGCTCCACGTTGTATAAAAACGTTTTTTTTACATTGGAAAGTGCACGTTTTACATTGGATAGAAAACGTTTTACAAAACGTTGTGTAATTTTCACACGTTGGAGCGCTGGAGCAGTTCCAGGTCCTGATTTGCAGAGGCAGAGGCCGAGTAAAATTGATGTGTGGAGCGTTGATTATAGTGGTAGAGATGAGCAGAGATATGAGGAGTCTTTCATTTGTTCTCTCTCCATATCTCTGTTTCTTCATCCAGCCCATATGAGGAGTCTTTCATTTGTTCTCTCTCTATATCTCTGTTTCTTCATCCCGCCCTGCCTTTTCAAGATCTCCACTCGAAACCTATAGATGTAACGCAATGATGATGATGTTGTTGGAAAGAAAAGGGTATGGTGATCATTTGGTTATTATTGTTAGTGGTGGTGATGGTGGTGTTGGTGATTGTGAAGGTGGTGTTAGTGGTGATGGTGGTGGTGGGAGTTAAACACCTATTTCGTCCCTAACATATTGACCTTTTTACCTTTTCGTCCTTGAAGTATCTATTTGCAGGATGAAGTGGTCCTTCCGTCTACTCACCGTCTTGTCAAACGTTAAGGTGAAGACATATCAACGTGAAAAATAGATACTTCAAGGACGAAAAGGAAAAAAAAAATAGGTTGAGGACGAAAAGGAAAAAAAAAATAGGTTGAGGACGAAAAGGTAAAAAGTTCAATAGGTTAGGGACGAAATAGGTGCTTTGCTCGTGGTGGTGGTGGTGGTGGTGTTGGAGGTTGGCTTAAAATGTAATAACGGAGATAGGGATTTTTAAGTTTAGTTTATAGCTTGGAGGGCTTATGTAATAATGGGGAAAGGGGTTTTTTGTTTGATTTGGCCCCTAATAAACTAAAATCAGTTGATTTTAACCAATTTTGTCATGCACGTGCTCAGCACATGTCAACTTAACTGATTTTTCTACCAATTCTGTCAAAAAACTCTTATTGCCAACTTTTGGTAAGTGTGGACCCTTAATTGCTAAAAATGGAAACGACCCTCAAACTTTAGACCCTTATTTGTAATTTTTCCTATTTATTAGGGATCATGCTTTCATGCTTTCATGGTGTCAAAGTGATTGTATGACCACTCTTGTAGCTCTGTTGATACTCAGTGTTCCTTTTTAAGCTCCACCCTCAATTCGTCTGGTATAAGGTTCCTACTTTTAACTTTTCAAGCTTAATATTAAGAAAACAATAAAACGAGTAAACAATTGCAAATGGGTTGGAAGATTAGGAGAGAGAAAATACAAATCCAAAATTTAATCTTCAATTAACAATACCACCCACAAGGCATAATTCCACGAGGCCCTCTCAACGAGATCATTTCTCCAGAAAACTCACACGAGATCAAAAATTCCACACACTAATAAAGGCCCAGATCAAAATCACATCCACGCTTCCTCCCCCCGTCAGTCTTATAACTTTGGGTATAAGACCAAAATTACTCTTATATTTAGCAATAAAAGTTTTTTTTTCACATTTTGAATGGAACATATTACACTTATAACTAAGTATAAGAGTAATTCTAGTCTTAATTATTAGGTATTTGGGTGGATTTTATCATTTTTCTTGGAAAATGTCGAAAATTATGAAAATATACTCTTATACCTTGGTATTAGACGTGTCCAAAAAATTAACGGAACCGGCTAACCGCCGGTTGGTCAACCGGTCAAAACCGGCCAACCGGCTAACCAGCCAACCGTTTCGAATGTCAACCGGTAGGAGGCGGTCCGGTTAAGGTTGGGGTTTTTGAAAACCGGTTAACCGGCGGTTATAACCATCGGTTAAGTTAACCGGTTGAACCGCCGGTTATAACCGGCTAACGGTCATAATTTCCAGTTAATTCCCAGATTCCAGTTAGTTTCCAGTCAGTTGTTTAACGAATTCCAGTTAGTTTCCAGATTCCAGTCAGTTATTTTCAGATTTCCAGTCAGTTTTTTAACGGTTCCAGTTAGTTTGTCAGTTTTCAATCAGTTTATTCCAGTTTCCAGTCAGTTTTTTTGACATTTTTCAGTTAAATTTCCAGATTTCAGTCCCTTTTTTGACATTTTTCAGTTAAAAAAAGAAAAAGGCAGACGGTTTAACCGCCTTAACCGGTTTAACCGGTTGAGCGGTTAACCGCCTAACCTTAACCGTTAGGGCCGGTTAGCCGGGGCTGTTACGGTTAGACCTCCGGGAGATTTTCAACCGCCGGTTATAACCGGCTAACCGCCGGTTAACCGGCATGGACACGTCTACTTGGTATAAGAGTAATTTTAGTCTTATACCTTTGGCGTATAAGAGTGAATTGCTTAATAAAATATGAGACTTTCTTTTTTATTTTTTTAAAATATGAAAATTTGTGAAAAAAAAATAATACTCATTTTAGTCTTATACATTTGGGGTATAAGACCGACGGGCAGGGGTAATGTGTGAGCGTGGGTTTCTGTGGAATTTTGATGTCAGCTTGGGTTTTTATGGGTTTGATATCTCGCCTAGGGGTCTTAGAGTCCAAGGCCCATACAACAACCATCTGACCACTAATACCACCAATGGCGAAGCCACATACAAGCTATGGGGTTAGTCGACCCCCTTCAATTTTTAGAAAATGATTTTTTACTACTAAAAATGATGAATATATTTAGTTTGACCCCCCTTAATTTTGAGGAATTTTTTTTGAATACATCTATTATAATAATAGTTATCTCAAAAACAATCTTGACCCCTCTCCAAAAATTTCTGGCTTCGCGACTGAGTACCACCACTCACCATTTAACCAGCACCACACACCGTGGTGCACCGCCAAAAACATAAACAAGCGACAACAATAAAATCAAACCGAAATTAGGAAGAAAGGACATAACATACATAGACCTTCGGCATTTTGGTCGTTCGGCATCGATATCATCAGCAGCATTACCATTAACAACGTCAACTGATTGAGACTTTCCGGGTCAACTGATTGAGACTTTAGGCTTTGAGCTTGTGATGAGGGTTTTGTTTGCAATTTGGATTTCAATGTCGGTGAAGAAGATTGAAGAACTAGAGTTTCATCTGGGATTTTAAAGGAGGGAGAAATCTCCCAAGGGCTTAAGCCCGGCCCTGCCCTGCCCGTTTGATCCGGATTAAACTAAACGGGTTTCAGCTTTTTTTTCTGGCATAATTCCATGAGGCCCCTTCTCCTAGATTTTTTTTCCATAAAAGTCCACATGAGATTCAAAAGTCCACCTCCACCCAATGTCCAAATAAAAATTCCCTAAAAGCCCAAAAACCCATCACGGCTGCCCACTTAACCACCAAGCAGTCAAAGCCCAATGCCCGGGTCCGATCCGCCCACACGCCCCGGATCCAAAACCAACTACCAGCCCGCCCGTCGCCCCGGATCCAAAACCCACTCCAAGCCCCCTGTTTTAATTAATACCAAAATGTTGAGTATGGGTTTCAAACCTAAGACCTTTCCGACCAACCATGTCTAAACCACTAAACCAATACATTGCTTTGTTCACATTTTGCAATATTTATTATTAGTAACAGTAGTCTGTACGAAACTAAATTACAAAAATTGAGATTTTAAATCAATTAATGAAAATCTTGAATATTCACAAAAAAACAAAACTTGTAATATATATAAATATATATTAGAATATTAAAAACATGATTTAAGAATATAAAATATCTAAAGCTTTTTATTAAAAAAAAATGAAAGACCTAAAAAATAAATTAAATTGTAATTACGAAAATACATTATTTCAGAAACTTTTATAATTTTTTAATTATTACCCTTCTGTTAAGGCATTTATTTACATAAATGACACCAATTAAGTCTATTATATACTGAAAATATGAGAATTAGAAGAAAATAAATTAAATAACTCTTATACCTTAAATATAAGAGTAATTCTAGTCTTATATTTTAGGTATATATTTTTTTAAAAAGATGGGGATTTAATGTGAAAATAATTACTCTCATATCTAAAGTATAAGAGAAGAACTAGTATTATACTTTCGGTATAAGAGTTAATATTAAAAATATATGAGAATGATTTTTTAAAATGTGAAAAATTAATAAATTATTAAAAAATAATTAAATAACTCTTATACCTTAGGTATAAGATTAATTCTTGTCTTATACCTAAATATGAGCGGAACTGTCACGACCCCGAACCCGCGGGTCCAGAATACGCGAGCTGGACGTTGACTTAAAACTAAAACTCTAAAATATAGAAGTTAAAAATTCCATTTTGAACCAAAAGATGATAACACAAAGTTTTACAAATCCAAGTTTAAATCAACAAAGTACATCTAACATAAGCTCCACAGCTTATACCCAAAAGAATAAAATATACAATTCTTAATGACGTCAATAATGCTAAAACTACCCCAAAAGGTTATACATTCAAATAATGTAAACCGATCCATAACAACTTGCCCCAAAATCTCAATCCTCTCGACGTCCTCCTCGATCCGCGAATCCTAATCCTTTTCCTCCTGGGGGGGGTTAAGGAAAAACAAAGATGGAAATAAACGGGGTGAGATAAAATCTCAGTAAGTTACTAATGCAACTACATGACATGCTAATATGCAATTACCAATAGCAATTAACATAAGACAGATAGCAGTGGAATAATAAGTGACATGCTGTCGAACAGTAACATCCAATAACCAATCATATAAATAAACATATAACAATAAATGAGAGGCTCCCTATCGCCAACTGTCCCATACCGGTTGGAAATAACGACCAGCTCATCATGCAACACATAAAGCTGAAATAAACACTCATAAGTGGATACATAGCCAAGGTTTCACCCAACTGAAAGAACCAAATAAAGGTCGTTGCGCAGCTTCAATAATCAACAAATCATCATCTTCATAATAGCATGAAAGCTGAAGAGAAATCCCCAGTCAGAAGCGACCAATCAACCACTCAGACCCTCTCCATAGTAGCGTAAAAGCTGAAGAGAAACCCGGTACCGGAACCAATAACAATAAGAGTGTCACAAAGGACAAGAGCCATGCCACAAAGTCATGCTCGGTAGCTAGATACATTCACAAAGGAAGCTAACTTATCTCTTCCAAGGCCAATCTGGAAAAGGGTATAGTAAGGGCAAAACAATGGTCAACATTATAATGGACTTGGCTTTGCCATTATAATCTTTCCCATCGCCCGATGCAACAAATATGCCATCTGGGCTACCAAATAAATGCTAAGTAATGAATACTAGCTTAATTAAACAACTTAGGGTTCCAAAGTAGGGAACCACACCAATTAATCACCATAAAGATGCAAACGATTACTCATGAAGAGTTCAACAACAACGAACACAAGAAGTTTTTCATAAAAGAGCCCAACAATGATAAATGAGATTGCTCATAGGGGGCCCAACAACAATGACCATTAAAACATAATAATTCCATGATAAGGAACCATACCGAACACATTCTAAAGATGGTACTCATAAGTTACTCATAAAGAGCACCACTCAAACGGTCGCTCACAATTAGTACCATGACTGTTACCAAAATGGTCCTAAACATTTACTCATAAAGATATACTAGGACTATGAACTCAACCATCTCATCACACCTGAAATTCCCAATAAGAAATCCAAATGAATACATCTTAAGGTTAATCAAACCGTAAGTACCCAATCGCCAATTCACGCTTTACCTCCGTCCATAACGAACCAATTCTAAACACCCCAAACGAATCCAAAAGGTTACCCTTATTAGAACATGATCACGACCGAACTAAACCCTACACTTTAGTGTTCCAAAACAACCCTCTAGGTACTATAGGGTATCACCTAAAACCTATACCAAGTCTTATCCAAAATCAATCCGATTGGAACAATCACGAACCCATCACAAGATGCTCAAACATTCCCAAACAACCCTTGATCAAATTCCATAACACCATTATTCACAAAGGAACCACTTTCAACACTAGAATATCCCACAATGTCTATTTAATTAAAGTAGAGAGGCACCCAAAGTCTAGGCCGAGTATACAATTCAACCTAAATTAAACAAGGAGCGATTCCCAGAAAAACAGGGCGGGCGGGCGCCCATTATAACAGAAACTAATGGTCAGAAAAGGGGGAAGTCCCGGGCGGGCGCCCGGTCTGGATTTTGGTCGGGATCAGCAGCTGGGTTCTTCAAGAATTCTTACCATTTTCACAATTTCTCCAAATCCACCACAACTAACTTTCCACCAAGCATAAACATGAACCAAGACACTTATAAACTAGAAAGGGGACCTAACTAACATCATTTATCAAACAAAACCAAGATTAAATTCCAACATTCATAATAATCACCATTTTTACCCAAAAACCAAATAATTCCAAACAAATTCTAAACTCAACCAAGAAGCCATGGATATCAACAAGAACATCAATAGAGTTAAAGATGAGCATTTTTAACATAAATAGGGGAAAAGTAACTTACCCGGATTTTCTCAAAGGTGACGGAACTCGAAATTTCTTGGCTTCCTACGATCCTATCGACGATCTAAACAAGATTCATGTTTTAAGAAATGAGAAATAATAAGAGGAAGAGGAAGATAATGAAGAGAGAAGGGAGAAAGAAAACTTACCCAAAAACATAGAGAGAGAGAGAGGGAGTTGCTGGGAGATGGAGGTGAGAAGTGAGGGTGAAATGAGGGAGGAGAGGGGAAAAGAGGGAGTAAGTAGGTGGATTTAAGGAATTTACACATAGACCCCTTCCCCTACATACTAACACAATAATCTTACACTCCCCACTAACAACTAAGGCCCAACACTCCACACTAGCACAAATAACCAATTAAGTGCTAGGCATAATTATGAAACGTAGAATACACACTTAAATATTTAAATAAATAATAATTTAAATAAATAAGCAAATAAATAAATAATAATTATTTATTACCAATAAAATAGAGCCTAGTTTTCGGGTCGTGACAGGAACAAAAATAAATTATGAGACTTTTTTTTATATATATTTTTTAAGAAAATTTGAAAAATGTGATTTTATTACTTTTATACCTTAGGTATAAGAGCAATATTAGTCTTATACATTAGGTATAAGGCAATTTTAGTCTTATACCTAAAGTATAAGAGTAATTTTAGTCTTATACCTTAGGTATAAGAGTAATTTTAGTCTTATACCCTAGGTATAAGTGTAATTTTAGTCTTATACCCCAAGTATAAGTGTAATTTTAGTCTTATAACTTAAGTATGTGATGAGTGCATTGACAATTATATAAATAAATGCCTAGGCTGGTATTTCAGTAATTAAAGGAGTTAAATGGTGTTATTTATGTAAATAAATGCTTTCACTGGAGGATAATAATAAAAAATATATGAAAAAAAAATATTCAAATACGATATTGCACAATTATAATTTAATTTATTTTTTAGGTATTTCATATTTGTTTTCTAATAAAAGATTTAGATACTTTATATTTTTTAATCATGTTTTTCATTTTTCTAATTTTTTATTTTACAAAAAATTGATTTTTTTTTTGTATAATCAAGAATTTTATTAATTGGTTGAGAATCTCGTTTTTTTTTTTTTTTTCATTTAGTTTCGCCCATGCGATGATACTAATAGAACATATTGCAAAATATTAATCAAAAGCTGACTTGGTTTGGTGGTTAAGGCATAAGTTTCACATGGGATGGTTGCAGGTTCAAACCCCATTGCCCTCATAATTATTTTGATTTTTCCGGAATGGGCGGGCCGGGCCTTAGGATCCGGGTTGATCTGGGCTGTGGGCTATGGCGGGCTGTCGTGGGTTTTTTATGGGATTTTGATCTGACTACGGGTTTTTATGGCATTTTGATCTCACCTAGGGGGCCTAGAGTCCAAAGCCCTTTTTTTCTTAATAAAATAAAAAAAGACTTTAAAATTTCGGCAACGCGTAGGGCACAAATTTTTTTTCCATAAAAAAACTAGATACAAAATGATTGATAATAAGTTATTGGTTGCATCAATTATAGACATGTCACACTCTAATTAAAAACATCAATAAAATCACGACACATCCTTTTATAGACTAAATTTTGTGATTTTATAATTTTCCTTAAAATTTTAATAAATAATTCTTAAAAATATGCTCATATAACCTACATTAGGGATGGCCAAACCGAACAGGAACCGCCAAACCGGACCGGAACCGTAACCGAAAAGGCCGGAACCACCTTGAACCTTGACGAAAACCGGAACCGTTTGTAACACGATCTGGTTTCCGTTCATCCCCTCTGAAAACCGTGAACCGACGGTTCCGAACCGCCTAGAACGAACCGGAACCGTTAGAAAACCGTCAAAATCGTTAGATTTATAACGGTTTCATCAGAATTAACCGTTACTAACGGAACATTGACAAGAAAAGTTGAGTTTTGACTGGTTTTTTAGCCAAATTCAGTGAATTAAAAATATAAAAATTTGTTGAGTATATAAAAGAAAAGAGGGACGGACCTCTTTAGTTTTTTAAACATTTTTTCTATACTTTTTATTGTAAAAAAAATCGGCAATAAAATATTATTATAATTGTTTTTCTGTTAAAAAAATATTAAAAAAAAAAAAAGGAAACTGTGGACCGGCGGTTCCGAACCGTAACCATAACCGAAAGAGAAACGGTTCGCTTACGGTTCAGGCTTTTCCGCAACTGTAACCGGAACCGTGTTTGGTCATCCCTAACCTACATCAGTAATTCTATATGTATAAAAAATTCACATGTTACATTCTGATTTTCACATAGGCGCTTACTCAGCTATTTCGTTAAGTTTTGGATAAAAAAAATAATAGTGGTAAAATATACCATCATTTTCTGTGAGTTTAAGGGCTAAGATAACAATCATTGGGCTTAAGAGTAGATTTTCATCTTATAGCTTAGTACAGGTGCATAAATTGATGCAGGTAGGGTAATTTTCGGTCAAAAAATGACGATCTTAGAATGCCACAAAATTTAGCATGTACGAGTGGATAGTTATGCCGTTTTGATTGTCTAATGCACTAAGTACGTTCATGCGACTAATGAGCCAAATTTTCAGGTCATTTATTGGTAAGCTTGTTGTTGTTTATTTTGATGATATTATGGTTTATAGTAAATCTATGGAGTAGCAACTAGGCCAGTTGAGGCAGATTTTTATGTGTTGCGAGAGCAGAAGTTATATGCTAATGGCAAGAAGTGTCACTTTCTAACAGAGCAAGTTAATTTTTGGGGATATGTTGTCACGAAAGAGGGGATCATGATTGATGAGTCGAAGGTTGAGGCCATTACTACCTAGCCAACACCAACAACCATTCATGACATTAGGAGTTTCCATTGTTTGGTTCATTCTATCGTCGTTTCATTCAGGGTTTCAGCAGTGTGATTGCTCCTATCACTGAGTGCCTCAAGGGAGGATGTTTTGTATGGACGGAAGAGGCCTATGCAGCATTCCAACTCTTAAAATCAAAGGTAACAGAAACCCCAATTTTATTCTTACTTGATTTTAATGATGTGTTTAAGGTTCACTGTGACGCATCGAATGTTGGTATTGGAGGAGTGTTGAGTAAGAATAGGAAACCAATTGCATTCTTTAGTGGGAAATTGAATTATGCTAGGCGAAATTACTCCACTTATGATAAGGAATTCTATGCGATTGTTCGTAATTTAGATAATTGGCAGCATTACCTTTTGTCCAAAGAGTTTGTGTTGTATTCTGATCATGAGGCACTGAAGTACATCCAAGGACAACATAAGCTTAATTTTCTGTATGCTAACTGTGTGGAGTTTATTCAGATTTATACATTTGTGATTAAGCAAAAGGTGGGAGCTGAGAATAGGGTGCGGTGCACTGAGTCGTCGGTACTCACTGTTGATCACTATGAGGATTAAAGCAGTGGGTTTCGACACATTTAGGGACTTATACCATGATGATCCATATTTTGGTAACATTTGGGGAAAGTGTGCTCATGGAAGTTTTCAGCAATTTCTAAAACAAGATGGTTATTTGTTCAAGGGGAATAGGTTGTGCATTCTATCGTGTTCGTTGCGTGTTTCAATCATTTCTGAAGGACATGAAGGTGGTCTTGTCGGGCATTTTGGGAAGGATAAGACTATGAATTTGATTTCTGAGAGTTTTTTTTTTTTTTTCCTTCTGCGGATGGAGCATGATGTTGCCACATTTGTGGACAGGTGTAGGGCTTGTCATGTGGCAAAGACTCGAAGAAGCAATGCAGGCTTGTATACTCCACTGCGAGTGCCTACAGTCCTGTAGGAGGATGTCAGTTTGGATTTCGTGTTGGGTTTGCCAAGGAGTCAGAGGAAGAAAGACTCCATTATGGTTGTGGTTGATAAGTTCTCAAAGATGGCGCATTTTGTTTGTTGTGGTAAGACTTTTGATGAAACTAAGGTGGCACATTTGTACTTTTGGGAGATTGTAAAACTTCATGGCATCCCTAAGTCACTTACTTCTGATCGGGATGTGAAGTTTGTGAGTCACTTTTGGCGTACTTTATGGCGGAAGTTAGGCAGTAGCTCTTATCACCCATATAAAGATGGGCAAACATAAGTTGTTAATAGGAGTTTGGGAAATTTGTTGCTTAGCTTAGTTGGGGACAAGCCGCGGAAATGAGATTTGACTTTTACTCAATTTGAGTTTGCATACAACCAGTCACAGAATCGCTCTATGGGTAAAAGTCCCTTTCAAGTAGTTTATGTGAGGAATCCGATCAGTCCTTTGGATTTGATTCATTTACCTATTACTGGGCAGTTCAGTTCTGATGTGGAAGAACATGAGAAGCAAATTCAGGAGCTTCACGAACAGGTGTAACAACGCCTTATTGAGCAAAATGCTAAGTACAAGCAGCAGGTTGACAATCATCGAAAGAGTGTTTTATTTCAGGAGGGTGATTTGGTTTGAATTCATTTGAGGAAAGAACATTTTCAAGTCGATCGTTTCAGTGCGTTGTAGCCTCGTGCTGACGGTCCCTTTCTCTCAAGCGTATTAATGACAACGCTTATAAGATTGACCTACCGGGTGACTATAATGTGTCTGTAACTTTTAATGTAGCTGATTTATCCACATACCATGGTGACGTTGAAGATGATGCAGACTCGAGGTTGATTCTTTCTCAAGGAGGGGAGGATGATGCAGATGCAGGGTAATTTTCGGTCCAAAAGTGACGATTAGGAATGCCATGGACATGCAAAACGTGGTCTAGATATCAAATCACATCTTTAGGGTGACTAGACGTGATTCTAGCAATTCGGGATCGTCTGAGGGGCGAAAACGTTATTTTACTATTTTACTATTTTGAGTATTTTAATTTCGTAATTTTTTATTTTATTATATTTTAGTTGTTGTTAGTGGGAGTAGTGGGTTAGTGTGTAGTTACTTTGCGTTGTACATATCCATGTTACGAATCCTAAACTAGTCAGTTTTTTATATTTATTGAATGAAATTTTAGTTTCTCTCTGAAACTATCTTTGTTCTTGAAGTATCTCTTTTCAATTCGGTCATTCTCTATAATAATTCGGTATCATAAATCTATATTTTCCCATCAAAAGTAGCATTATCTATGTCCCAAAACAAATATCATGTTTTCATGGGTAGAGATGTGTGATCTAGTTACGCTTTTTTCTTCAGAAGAAATGATAACTGTTAGAGAAGATGACTTTGAAAGTCAAAAAGGAAAGAAGAAAAGAAGAAAGCACAGCACCAAAATTTGAAGACCCGGTCGAGTGCTTTGGTAGGTGCGCCCGGACTGTGACTAAGACCCGGGCGGACCAAGCTTTTTCGAGGCATACCGGAGTTTGACGTTGTTCTCGCTGTTGTGGAAAGTAAATCAAGTCATTTAAGGATTTGATTTAGGACTCCTTCTATCTTCTGGTTTAGGTCGCTAATCCCAATAAATACTAGCTATAAAGTAGTATTTTTCTGTGCTTGATTCAATTAACATAGAAAGAGAGATCAGTGATTCTAGATCTAGGGATTTGCATAGCTAGGAACTTTGTGATCAAATTTCATGCAAACATAGATTAGTGTGATTATCCTCATGTAATTGTTTCTCCACCATAATAATATATGTTTCCCTTTGCCCGTGGAAGTAGCCAATAGAGATTGGTGAACCACGTATATTCTGTGTTGATTTGCGTTCATTATTATTTATCTCTTGGATCTGATTTACTAACAATAACTTAAGGTTCGAATTTTAGGAGCATTTCAAATTGATGTCTAAAATTAGGGGGTGTTCTTAAATTGAAGCCCAAAATTAAGATTTTGTCAATTTCAGATATGGAATGAAGGGTAATTGAGAATTTTAATCCCAATTAAAAACACCAATAAAATCTTGACACATTATTTTGTAGACCAATTTTTGTGACTTTTTTTTTTTTTTTTTGTGACTTTATATTTACCCCGTAAGGAAATGTAATTTGTAAGCACACAAGTAAGCATATAGAGTGAGAAATGAAGCAATTGAAGAAGCAGGAAGGGAACGTACCTGGGCTTGTCCTTGTCCAACGTAAATCCACTCAATCCAGCAGCTTTCGTAAGTGCTTCCTTCCACGCTTTAATCTTCTCCATACTAACATAACCTTTCTCTCTGTGTCGATTAAGTGCTTCTTCATAGCTTCCCTTTTGGTATCTTACCGCAGACGCATCCACATGGTAAAACACAGGTAAAACCTTATATTTACCTCCTATCTTTTTCTTCTTCTTCTGTACATCATGATCAAGAATCCTCACTAATTCATCAAGACACCAACTGGATGTCGCGTAGTTCTCGGAGAAGATGATGATGGAGATGGATGACTGTCTTATCGCGTTGTCCAGTTGTTTTTTTTATCTGACCTCCTCTTTCCAATTCGTCGCCGTCTCTGAAAGTGTGGATTCCAGCTCAATTCAAACTATTGTATAGGTGATCTGTGAAACCATAGCGGGTGTCCGAACCTCTGAAGCTCAAAAACACGTCATATCGATCGTGATATTGATCCCCGATCCTCTTTCTTTTCAAAGAGGATGAACTAGCATTGTGATCGTGATCACTCAAAACAACCATTTGAATCAAAGTCAACCAATATTGATCATACAATTAGATATCAATATATGGAAGAGGGTTTTTTAAGGAACCCGGAGGTAGGTAGTGGTAGCATAAAGAAAGTAAATACTTTAATCTGGTGGTACGGAGGGAGTAATATAGTAATCCTAGTAGTCGGTTTTCTTTCACGATCATGGGAGACCATCTCTTTTTCATTTAAGCGATATTTTGAGAAAGTTTACTTTTAGTTGGAAAACGAGTAAATATTATCTAATTCATTTTTGAACATTTAATTTTGCTAGTATTTATTGAATAATTCAAATATAAAAACATTGATAAAAAATTCATTTATAGATATTATTATTTTTATGAAAAAAAATAAAAAGAGTTTCAAAAGATCAGTTCATTTTGAAATAAAAATATCATTCATTTTGAGTAATTTATTCCGGTCTATTAGTGTTATGGGTCTCACTACTGAAAAAATGACTTTCAGAGACCATATATATTGAGACAGACATTTAAAGTGTCTAAATTTGACACTATTTGAGATAGAAAAAGTTGTTGGGAGTTTAATTAAGGACACTAGTTTGAGACGGGAACTAAAGTAGTCTTCAAAACTTTTTACAACCAAGTACATTTATGGAAAAATAGAGGCTAAATTCACTACAAGGAAACTGCAATATAGAGACGGAAAAATAGAGACAGATACTGTGTCTGTAGCTAATTGATCTAAAAATTAGAGACAAAATGCGTTCTGTCTCTAAAATAGTGACAAAACGGAGACAAATTTTGGATCTGTAGCAAAATATAGAGACAGAATGTAGATCTGTAGCTATATTAGATACAGATATTGAAGTTGTAGCCAAATTAGAGACGGACAATAAGTTTGTAGCTAAAATTAGAGACAGAAGATGAAATCGTAGCTAAATTAGCGACATATATGGAATCTGTAGCTAACTTTAGAGACAGATATGGAATCTGTAGCTAATTTCAGAGACAGATATGGAATCTGTAGCTAAATTCAGAGACAGATTTTTGAATTTGTAGCTATCTTTAGAGACAAATTCAAGTCTGTAGCTGAATTTATAAACAAATGTTGAATCTGTAGCTAAATTTAGAGACAAATATGGAATCTGTAGCTAAATTCAAAGACAAATTTTGAATTTGTAGCTAAATTTAGTATTTAAGGTATGCAAGGGTTTTAGAGTTTAAAGCAGTTTTCTAAAAATCACTAGGCGGCGGAGCAACGCCTAGCGCCTAGAGCGCCTAGGCGAGGTGGAGGCGGGGCCGAGAAATTAACGTATTTTTAATATTTTTCATAAATCTATAAATATATATATAATCTTCCAAAAATAGTGGCACTTATTTTTGTTATTTGTCAAGAATTAATAACTTATTTTAAAATGAAAAATAAATTATAAGTAGGAGTATTCTATGATGTTTCAAAAATATAAGTTACACATTTACACACTAACTCCAACCCATTCACTCAACCCATTTACATTGAGCCCATTTTTATTCAGCCCAACTAATATTTCTCCTACTTTAAATGAGGCCTACCCCATTTTATTTTAGCCTTTTTTTTTAGGTCTCCTTAGAGTTAGAAAATAGAAACCCTACCTCATTAACCCCAAAATTCATTCCAGCCTAGTTTCTCTGTCTCTTCTTCTCGTCAAACTCTCAAAGTCGCCGCTCTCAACTTCCCGTTTCCAGATTTCGACACACCCATTTGTGATCACTCTTTCGGTCTTACCTCATTTAGATCCAAAAAGGTAGAAACCCTAACACTATTCTCCCTCTCTTCGCCTCTCTTTTCTGTGTTGCGCCGTCGACTCACACCAAATTCAAGCGCCGATCGATTTTCCGGCGACCTTCGCCTAGAAAGCGCCTAGCCCGCCGAATCTCCGCCTAACATGGCCGACTTGAAGTAAATCACGGCGGATGGATGCTGCCGAGCGCCTAGGCGGCCTCCTAGGCCGTCTTTTAGAACACTGGTTTAAAGTGTTGTTTAGAGTTTAGGTTATAAAGTATAAAGGAGTTGTTTTCTAGTATTTTAGTTTTTTTTTTTTTCCAATTTATTATTATTATTTTTAACATATACTCCCTCCGTCCCAGCTCACTTGACACTTATTTCCTTTTTGGTTCGTCCGAGCTCACTTGACACGTCTTAAAATAGCCTACTTTTTATAATTTTATATTCACTCTACCCCACCACTCATTCTCTCTCTTCATTTTTCACCACTCAATCATTTCAACCAACACTACTATTTACCCCACTCATTCTCTTTCTTCATTTTCTACCACACATTTTTCTTATTTTATTCCTTTTCCTTAGTTATTGTACGTGCTACCTCTTGGATGTCAAGTGAGATGGGACGGAGGGGGTATACTTCAATTATACTTATTATCAATAACATTGATAAAAATTCTTTGAATGATTATGGATTTAAAATATTATCGTATATGATAAATGGTTTATAGTTTAGATTGAGTGGGGTTCAGGGAATGGGTATATTAATAAGCATTACTAATATTTCCCTTAAAAGTTAAATTATTATTAATGTTTTAAATATTTTATTTTTCTAATTTATTACTAATATTCTTATGTTAAACATCGATTATCCAATTATTACTTATTATCAATAATATTTATAATTTTTTTACGTAGTGAATGGTTTAGGGTATGCATAGAGTTTAAGCCGATTTGAAGATTTGGCTGCATTTAAGTGAAATCAAACACTAATTCTTTAATTTTTATTTAAACCCAAGCCAAATACAAGTCATTTGTTTTTCTTAAAACTCTTGTAAATAGGTATTAAAAAAACGGAAAAGAACACCATTTTTAAATGGGACCTTTTTTTATTTAATAGAACAAACTAAAATAAAGAAAGAACACTTTTATCTCTTTGTTGTTGTTGTTGTTGTTGTTGTTGTTGTTGCTTTGTCCTTATAACTGTTAATATCTTTTAATATTTATAATTTTTTTTACGTAGTGAATGGTTTAGGGTATGCATAGAGTTTAAGCCGATTTGAAGATTTGGCTGCATTTAAGTGAAATCAAACACTAAGTCTTTAATTTTTATTTAAACCAAAGCCAAATACAAGTCATTTGTTTTTCTTAAAACTCTTGTAAATAGGTATTAAAAAAACGGAAAAGAACACCATTTTTAAATGGGACCTTTTTTATTTAATAGAACAAACTAAAATAAAGAAAGAACACTTTTATCTCTTTGTTGTTGTTGTTGTTGTTGTTGCTTTGTCCTTATAACTTGATGACGCCACGGCATTTCAGATATACATTTTATATACGGTCTATACACAGATTATACGGCCTATATACTTATACTCAATACAAAAGGTGGGACCCTCCAAAGGGCAAAATATACAGTACACCCCCTATATAAATAACCCTCCTCCTCTCATAAAAGGTGTGTTGACTCTCTCTCTCTACAAAAATACTCTCTCTAGATTTCTCTCTCATATACAGTTATCATCATATACACTGTCCTGATTCTCACACCCGAGGGTTATCGGGGGGGTACCCCACCCCCCATACACCTAACGGTGTGCTTCGTTTTGCAGATAATCTTAGCCAGATATCCGACCCACTAGACGATAATGGATGAGCTTTCCGGATACCTTATTCCAAAATCTTGGGTGTCTTCAATGGTTCCATTGCCGGGATCTGACTTTTTCCTTCTTTGAGGGGGTGAATGGGGTCATGTATAGAATAGTGTATAGAAAATGAAGAATAATAAGGGAATGAACTGCCTTTTTGCATTTGGCAGGAGCCATAGAATGTGAATCTCTCTCTCTCTCTATGAACATCTTTCTCCGGCGGCGTCGTACCGGAAAAGAGATGGCTTTTCCCGGCAATGGAACCATTGAAGACGCCCAAGCTTTTGGAATAAGGTATCCGGAAAGCTCATCCATTGTCGTCTAGCGGCTCGGATATCTAGCTAAGATTATCTGCAAAACGAAGCACACCGTTAGGTGTATGGGGGGGGTGGGGTACCCCCCGATAACCCTCGGGTGTGAGAATCAGGACAGTGTATATGATGATAACGGTATATGAGAGAGAACTCTAGAGAGAGTATTTTTGTAGAGAGAGAGTCAACACACCTTTTATGAGAGGAGAAGGGTTATTTATATAGGGGGTGTACTGTATATTTTGCCCTTTGGAGGGTCCCACCTTTTGTGTTGAGTATAAGTATATAGGCCGTATAATCTGTGTATAGACCGTATATAAAATGTATATCTGAAATGCCGTGGCGTCATCAGAAGCCCCCTATTCCGAGCGCTGGATTATTTATGGTCCGAGCGAGGAATATACTTTTAGCCGAGGCTGGCCTGGGTATACATTTATAGCTGGAGCTTGGAGCTCGCAAGATAAAGCTGATCGTCGGGGCGTGTTCGCTGGAGGAGGTAGCCGCCATATAAGATCTTAGAAGTAATCAGAAAAATACCTCGGAGATTCCCGAGGATAAATATAGCGGGAACGTAGCCCGTGGATAAATGCTCCATAATAAGTAATGAGAATAAGCCCCCCGGCTCTCTGTGAGAGGTGGCGAGCTCACCTCTCACAGAGAGCCGGACGAGCCCACCTCTCATAGAGAGCTGGCGAGCTCACCTCTTATGAAGCCGCGAGCTCACCTCTCACAGAGAGCGGAACGAGCCCACCTCTCACAAAGAGCTGGCGAGCTTACCTCTCACAGAGAGCCGGGCGAGCCCACCTCTCACAGAGAGTTGGAAAGCTCACCTCTTATGAAGCCACGAGCTCACCTCTCACAGAGAGCCGAACGAGCCCACCTCTCACAGAGAGCTGGCGAGCTCACCTCTTACGAAGCCGCGAGCTCACCTCTCACAGAGAGCCGGACGAGCCCACCTCTCACAGAGAGCTGGAAAGCTCACCTCTTATAAAGCTGCGAGCTCACCTCTCACAGAGAGCTGGCTAGCTCACCTCTTACGAAGCCGCGAGCTCACCTCTCACAGAGAGCCGGACGAGCCCACCTCTCACAGAGAGCTGGCGAGCTCACCTCTTACGAAGCCGCGAGCTCACCTCTCACAGAGAGCCGGACGAGCCCACCTCTCACAGAGAGCTGGAAAGCTCACCTCTTATGAAGCCGCGAGCTCACCTCTCACAGAGAGCCGGACGAGCCCACCTCTCACAGAGAGCTAGCGAGCTCACCTCTCACAGAGAGCCGGACGAGCCCACCTCTCACAAAGAGCTGGCGAGCTCACCTCTTATAAAGCCGCGAGCTCACCTCTCACAGAGAGCTGGCGAGCTCACCTCTTATGAAGCCGTGAGCTCACCTCTTACGAAGCCGCGAGCTCACCTCTCACAAAGAGCCGGACGAGCCCACCTCTCACAGAAAGCTGGCAAGCTCACCTCTTACGAAGCCGCGAGCTCACATTTCACAGAGAGCTAGACGAGCCCACCTCTCACAGAGAGCTAGAAAGCTCACCTTTTATGAAGCCGCGAGCTCACCTCTCACAGAGAGCCGGACGAGCCCACCTCTCACAGAGAGCTGGAGAGCTCACCTCTTATAAATAGCCGACGAGCTCACCTCTTACGAAGAGCTCACGAGCTCATCTTATCATGGAAGCCTACGGGCCCTTCATCCTATTTACGGATGCCTACAGGCATATCCTACTTATACCACCTCGTGACTCGGGGGCTTCTTCCCTCTCTACTCGGGGGCTTATTCTCATTACTTATTATGGAGCATTTATCCACGGGCTACGTGCCCATTATATTTATCCTCGGGAATCTCCGAGGTATATTTTCTGATTACTTCCAAGATCTTATATGGCGGCTACCTCCTCCAGCGAGCACGCCCCGACGATCATCTTTATCTTGCGAGCTCCAAGCTCCAGCTATAAATGTATACCCAGGCCAGCCTCGGCTAAAAGTATATTCCTCGCTCGGACCATAAATAATCCAGCGCTCGGAATAGGGGGCTTCTGATGACGCCACGGCATTTCAGATATACATTTTATATACGGTCTATACACAGATTATACGGCCTATATACTTATACTCAATACAAAAGGTGGGACCCTCCAAAGGGCAAAATATACAGTACACCCCCTATATAAATAACCCTACTCCTCTCATAAAAGGTGTGTTGACTCTCTCTCTACAAAAATACTCTCTCTAGAGTTCTCTCTCATATACAGTTATCATCATATACACTGTCCTGATTCTCACACTCGAGGGTTATCGGGGACCCCCCATACACCTAACGGTGTGCTTCGTTTTGCAGATAATCTTAGCCAGATATCCGACCCGCTAGACAACAATGGATGAGCTTTCCGGATACCTTATTCCAAAAGCTTGGGCGTCTTCATAACTGTTAATATCTTTTAATATTTATAAAAAAAATTTACGTAGTGAATGGTTTAGGGTATGCATAGAGTTTAAGCCGATTTGAAGATTTGGCTGCATTTAAGTGAAATCAAACACTAAGTCTTTAATTTTTATTTAAACCCAAGCCAAATACAAGTCATTTGTTTTTCTTAAAACTCTTGTAAATAGGTATTAAAAAAAACGGAAAAGAACACCATTTTTAAATGGGACCTTTTTTATTTAATAGAACAAACTAAAATAAAGAAAGAACACTTTTATCTCTTTGTTGTTGTTGTTGCTTTGTCCTTATAACTGTTAATATCTTTTAATAAGTTGTTCTCCTACTAAATGTTTTGCAGTACAATTTGTGAGCTGGTGGGGTGCCAACCTGAACTGACGTTCCACACATGAAGCCATGTATGTTCTGCCGAGGGTTGAAAAGTTCTCATCCGTCTTTAGAGATAAATGAAAAATAAATCTTGTACAAATTTATTCTTGGCAATTAAAGTTTTGTACATTTGATAATAACGTAAACGACTCATATCAAGAATTTCGTTGTAATTTTAACTAGCTTTTGGTATTTTGATAGTGGGTGCTCGAGACACATAACATGTAATTTTAAGTTCTTAACAGACTACACCATTGTTTGGGAACCAATCTCAGTTGTCGCCAAGGATTTAGGTCGACGAACCGGAGAAAATTTGGGGAGTTAGCGTTTTTGTGCCACTGAAGAGCAACGAGTAAAAGTAATGTAGCGGATAAACATTTGATACAAGTTAGAATGTGGAAATAAACATGAACTCAATTACTCAATTGAGTTTATAAACAGAGAAAAATCGAGGGAAAGATTCGTAAACTAAGAGGGGGACATTAGTTAGGTCTCTTCTTTTATTCTTTTTAATATGTGAAGGATATAAATAAATAAAAAAAAATGCTTATTTAGAGATCCTTATTCATAAACCCGTTGAGAGGTTTATCCAGACTGCCACTGACTTTAAAATGACACTGAAATAAACAAATATGGCATGATTGAGTGCCTTTGTTTATGATTTTTCTTGTAGTGAGGTAATATATAGAACTTTGAATATTGAGGTTTTACCTATTCATGTTGAAAGTCTTAAAGTCAGCATTAATCAACGATGATGTACATCTCATATTTGACAAGAATTTATGTGAAGTCTCTGATGAGTCAAATACTTGGTATATCTGAAACTTTTCATTTAAGTCCATCAGATTGATTTAAAAAATGGGCAATGCTAGGGGCACAAAAGAAGTTTACAAAATCATGGATACAAAGTGAGGTAGCGATATTTTATTGATTGCATCGATTGTGGACCCGGCACACTCTAATTAAAAACACCTATAAAATTTTGACACATCATTTTGTAAGCCACATTTTGTGGCACTTTTTGTGACTTTATATTTACCCTTAACAAATTAATGTGAGACTTTCTTTTTTGGAATGAATGAGTACCAACTTGAAAACCAAAAGCCGGTTCAAATTCATTTAAATTCCATTTTTTGTCTTTTGATCTTCATGTACATTTAGCATGCATATGCCGATTATTGCAATTTGGTTCCTGACTTTTTCGAAAATTTGCAAGTTGATGCTGTGTTTTCAATTTCGCCAATTGGTATACTCACTTTGTCATTTTGTTGCAATACGACTACAAAAGTAACTGGGTGTTAGTTTTTTAACAGATTTTATGTCATATGACAAGCACATGACGATTTAAGATGTTTGTGAAGCTACACATATCTGATTGGTATGATTCTTTTTTTTAAACAAAAGCTAATATTTAAATCAACAACATATATTTTTTGACAATTTTTTTTGGTGAACTAATTATATTATATTAATTTGTAATTTAAATAAATGAAAATATTTCAAAAATTGAGGACATGGGAAAAATAATCTGAAAAAATTACTATTTTCCACCATGATATACCTTATTTCCTAACGTTTGCTTTCCTCTACCCCTCCGCCATGTTCCCACATACACTCTTCCCCCGATTCATCATTTTCTTCCTCTTTTTTTTTCCTATCAAATATATTTATGAACTGATAATCTATATATAACATTTACTTCATATGAAACTTATTTGGGGTTAACACATTTTTTTTAGATTATTATTTCACGTGCTTTTTTTTAATATTTAAAATTAAGATTTAATATAAAATAATCCAATCATCCAAAAAAATCCAAAAAAATATATGTTGTAAATTTAAATATTAGTTTCAATTTAAAAAAAAATAATCATATCAATCGGATATGTGTAGCTCCAAAAATATATTAAAACGTCCCTTAAAACGTCATATGCTAGTCACATGACATAAAATCTGTTAGAAAACTAACACTTAGTTACTTTTGTAATTAGATTGCAAAAAAATGACAAAGTGAGTATACCAATTGGCGAAATTGAAAAGACAGCATCAACATTGCAAATTTTGGACAAAGTCAGGAACCAAATTGCAATTAACCCTATAAAATACAGACAAAAACTTGTGTGAGAACACCATGACCCATCTCATAGTAGAGACGAGTCATGGATCCGGGTCATTGGTGTGTTTTTCACTCATGACCCGGACCCTTGACTCGCGGACCAATTTTTTATTTTTAGTTTTTATATTTTTATTTTGGTGTTTTCTTCGGTTTGCCAAAAGTAATAGTTACTATAACTAAATGTAACAAACGTGTTAATTATATGTAACAGTTTGTATACATAAATGTTGGTCCCTAAGGGGCAACAAGGGTATAAAAATAGCTAGAGGGGGGGTGAATAGTTGTTTTGAAATTATTTTCGTACCCTTGATATACTCAATTGCAAATGCGCACTTTATCAAATAAGCGTTATGAAATGTGCCTAAATGAGTGAGTGAAATGCACATCAGAATTTAGTAATGTAAATAGGCGCAAAGTATGATAAAGGGGGAGCACACACACACTAAATATTTTGGCTCAAAGTGAGTGAAAGATGGAACTAAGGCAAATGATATAACAAACACAACACAATTCAATCCAATCAATCTACAATGAGTAAACAAGCAAATAGTGAGATAAGATAATAACTTGAAAGTAAATGACAAGTAATAGACACGTGCTATTTGGAGAGGTTCGATCAAGGAAAGATCTACGTCCTCTACCAAGATGGTTAGTCTTAGATTTCTAATGAAGATCTTATATAATGAGTGAGTATTACAAATTACAACTTTTGAGCTCAATACTAACTCAAGATCTATTATCTATGAAAGAACAAATCCTAGACAAAACCGGTGTATCTCGTTGAGAAAGATCCAAGTGATCAAACTCAAAGAGGTGCGTGTGTGAATTTAGATTCAAGGCTTTTTAGATCTTTATGATTGAGAGCACAATAAAACTAAATTGTTTTTGCTTGAGGATTTGGGCTAAGGATGAAGGTATGAAGATGTTCTTGAGGAATCTGGGAATTCAAAGGCAATCTTCAAATCTTCAACAAATACTATTGAGAGAGAAATTCAGAGATTCTTAGCAACTTCAAAACATTTGAAGTTATGTGGTATTTATAGTAGAGCTTCAAAAACTAGCCATTAGAAATCCCTTGAAGATAAGGTTAAAGGACAGATGTGCTGGAGCTCATTGAGTGGAGCACTTGTCCTTTGTAGCCGTTAAACACATAACACAAATATGACTGTTATAGACAGGTGTCCTTCGATGCGGGTGCATACGTGTTATTTAACCACCGTTGGATCATTGGCGTAGTTTTAATTTCTTCAAGTCTTCATGTCTTCAATAAATCACCAAGTGTTAAATCATTCACAATGAGGCGCGTTGAGCCAAAGGGGCGCATGGGCCATAGAGGCGCATTAACATGCGCGAGCCATGATGTGGCGCATATCTCATGCGCGCGCCAGATATGGCGCATGGCACAAAGAGAAGGCGCATGGGCGCATGGCTCAAAATAAACTTGTGATTATTCTTGAATCTTGATATCTTGCCCTATTCCTAAGCCTATTCTATTACAATTGACTACCTAAAAAATGAAGTATAAATACTTCTTACATGTGGGTCTAAAGTCCATGAAATAAAACTTAGGTGATGGATCAATCAAATCTAATCAATCCGATTACATTGAAACTGAGATATAAGAGAGCATACCCAACAATAAAAGTAATACATATATACAGAAAAGTAACAGTGTTTTTTTTATGTTTTCTTCATTTGCTAAAAGTAATACTTATTATAACTAAAATGTAACGAACGTGTTACTTATATGTAATAGTGTTTATACATAATTGTAACACATATGTATAGAAAAGTAATAATTCAACCCTTTACACTTTAGAACTAAAAACATTCGTATTAGTAACATTGTAAAAATAAGAAATGAACATTTTTTATAAATGAATGTTACATTTTACTTATATAATAACATTTTAAAACAGTTGCGTTTACTTGTATAATTGTATATTCATATGTTTTCAAATAATAAGTTACAATGATTTCAATTTATCATGATAGATGTAAAAGTATTACATTATCTATAGAAATCTGTTACAATTCCGTATACTAAAGTGCTACATTTACTTGTACAAATAATTATATTCATGTATATAAGTTGTTATTTTTCAAATGTTACTTTCTTTCAAAAAATAAAATCAAAATACTCAACAAAAAAAAAAATTATGCAAAAACACTATTACATTTTAGTATAACGATAATTACATTTATTTATTGTTAGTGTTACACGTATTTATAGTTTGTATTACAGTTGGAAGATGAGTAAAATGAGCTTCTTCTTTTTTTGTAAAACTGATGTTACGTTTACTTATAAACAATGTTACTTATAAGTAACACAGTTGTTACATTTAGTTATACAAAGTATTACTTTTGGCAAACGAAAAAAACTGTCAAATATATATATATATATATATATATATATATATAAAAAAAAAAACATTAAAAAAATTGCTTTTTTATTTTATTTTTTTGGCCATGGGTCGCTGCCTCGTGGCAGATTTTGAGTGGAGCATAGGTTGGGATCCTATGCTTCGCGGAGAATGTTGTACACTGGTCATGGGTCGACCCGTCTCTTTTATGAGACATATCTAGGTGTTCTCACAAGAGACCACCTCTAAAATACTGACAGTACTTTTTTTTATATACGGGAAATTAGGGGTGTAAATGGTTCGGTTCGGTTCGGGAGGATTTAGAGACCAAACGGCTAGTCATCGGTTTGGGAAAATCCCAAACTGAACCGAACCTTTGAAAGATTCAAACCGAACCAAACCAAACCATCAAAGTTCGGTTCGGTTCAAACCGCGGTTTGATTTTCCGGTTCAGACTGCGGTTCAAACCACGGTCCAGACCATATAACCCAGACCAGCAGATCATCAGAGGCCAAACCATTAGACCACAACAATGAACAAATCATCAGAGGACAATACAGTTTCCAGTTAGCTTTTCCCACAAAATAAAGAAAGCAAAGCATACTGATTCAAACTCAAAAGACAACAAGTAAAATGAAGAACATACACTGTCACTAGCCATGACTAGTATGTTTAATAAGACCTTGCCTTGCTACAAATCCAAGCTGTACAAAAAATGAAATTGAAGAATAAATTAACAAAGTTAGAGTCTTGATTTAAGAACGAACTTAATGAAATGCAATAAAGCTGTACAATATATACCTTTCAGTAGGCGAGTTAGGGTTTCGAATATCTTGATAAAGATGAAGATTCGAAGTGAAGAAGAGGGATGCCTGAGTAGGAAGGGTCGGTCGGCGTCGGGGACGGAGGAAAGGAAGCAATCGCCGCCGGAGAAGGAAGGGTCGGCGGCGATTGAGGAGTCGTTATCGGGAAAGACTGGACTGGAGAGCCGCTCGTTCGAAATGAAAGAAATGGGAAGTGATTTGTTAGGGTTGTGAAATAAATTTATGTTTTATATGTGTTAAATCAATGATCAAGATTAAATTTAACAAATGATCAACGGTTCATATTGCAGTTTGGATGTTCGGTTCCGCGGTTCGGTCTGATGCGGTTTGGTTCGGTTCGGTTAATAAGAGTCAGACCGCAGACCGAACCGAACCGCACGGTTTATGCTATTTTCAAACCGAGCTAAACCACGGAAGTATAAAAACCGAACCAAACCACATGGTTTGGTTCGGTTCGGTCTCAAACCGCAGTTTGAACCGAACCACTGGCACCCCTACTGGAAATCCCAATTCATTGGCATATCTCATTTTAAACTTTAAATATTTCCATTTTGAGTGTCTCATTTTAAACTTCAAAATTTAAAGGAAAGGTTTTTATACTTCTTTATTTACGGGCCCTACATGTCATACTCACAACAATTACCCACTAACTATTTTACACCCACTTTTTCTCTCCTATCAAATCATCTACACTCATGACACATCACATTTTTTTTAATTATTGAGTTAAAAAAAAATTGAAGTTTAAATTGGGACGGAATGAGTACATATGATGAGAGTGATAGAGTATAACAATTTGAAAGAATCTAGTGGGGATCCTAATAAACTGCATATAGAATTCAAAACCAAGTTTGAACGTACATCTCTTGGAAACGTTAAATATGACGGTTTGCCGGCATTCTTTTGAATCCCATTCAACTATGGAATAAATAGAGGAGTATATATTCCTCTTTTTTTTTTAGAACAACTATACTATTATTTTATTAGAAAAGTAGGCTAAGGGCCTATAAAGTGATAATATTTTTTTCTAGCAAAGGTTGCATTATTATGTGCTAACTGAATTACATTTCTGTCTACTTTGCTAATAAAAGCCCTATTACATTGACTCATGAGATTTTGGATGTCCAGAATGATAGATTCTAATGAGAAATATTTTCAGACCGGGTCTTGAATATAATCTCGAGCTTGTGTTGAATCCGTCAATATTAGAATGTCATAGTAGGATTTGTGGATTGCTCATTCCATACCTTTCCAGATAGCTAGGCTTTCAGTTTGAATGCTTGAGGTTGCCCTGCATGATATACTGCCTACTGCAATTCTATCTGTCATTGGGACCCAGAGTTCCCATCCAAGGCCAGCCCATCTTGCATTTTGTTTCCAAGAACCATCCGTGATCAAAATCTTGAGGTTACTTTGCGAGGTTTTTCGAGGTATTTCTTAAAAGTCTTTCCATTCCACGAATGAGGCGGAAGGGTAGCAAGTATGCATAAACTAATACCTTTATCATCATAATGATATTATTAATTTGAAAATCTATTTTGGGATGACTATTTAAAGATAAATTCCGATAAAAAAAATAGACATTTAATTAGTGATATTAATACCTAAATCTCATTAGTGCTAGTGATGAAAATAAAAATAAGTTTGAAATGTTTGAGTAATCAAATGAGATACTATTGGATGGAGTGAATATTTCATAATAACAATAATAACGTACTTTTTCCGTCCCGAAATAATGTTCTCTTTTATTGTTTGTTAGAATGAGCTTTAAAAAATATTATAAATTAATTTAATCATCGTAATAAAAGTCTAAAAAATGTTATTAATAGTAATCATGATGGTGTATAAATAATAAAATTTACATTTTTATTAAAAAATAATTAAATATATAATGATAGCTCCAAGTTTCAAAAAACAAAAAACAAAAAAAGTGAAAATATTATTTTCGGATTAAGTATATTGAGAGTTGGAACATTTAATAAACTAAACGAGCCGCCCGTACAGTACCGAAAAAGAGACACTAGCTAAAAACATTCTCACCAATAAGAGCTGAAGCCATTTGGTTCCCTCCTATGAGTGATACTCACTCCCTCTATATTCTTACATTCCTTAGAACAAATAATAAGCTCAAAATTTCTTCTAGCTAGCTAGTCCAATTAATTTGTACACTAAGTACCCGAACCTGCAAAATTTGAGACCTCTGTTTAAGCTAAAACTGGTCATCGCTTTCAAGTAAGTAAGCAATGGATTTCCTCCCACCAAACCTAAAACCTGACGAGGCAAGCCCTGATTGGATGAACAAGGGAGACAACGCGTGGCAGCTAACAGCGGCCACCCTGGTGGGCCTCCAAACTATCCCAGGGCTCGTCCTCCTCTATGGGGGCATGGTCAAGAAGAAATGGGCCATAAACTCCGCTTTTATGGCCCTATACGCCTTTGCAGCCGTCCTCATCTGTTGGGTCGGGTGGGGCTTTCGCATGTCGTTTGGTGACCATTTTGCCCCTGCAGTGGCTCTAGACCAAAAGTTTCTCCTACAACAAGCTTACCTTGGCTACTTCCCTAATGCAACAATGGTGTTGTTTCAGTTCATGTTTGCGGCGATTACTGTGGTTTTAATTGGTGGGGCTGTTTTGGGAAGGATGAATTTTTATGCTTGGATGTTGTTTGTGCCACTTTGGGTGACATTTTCTTATACAACTGGGGCGTATAGTATATGGAACCCTCAGGGATGGTTGGCTAAGCTTGGAGTTGTTGATTTTGCGGGTGGGTATGTTATTCATCTCTCAGCTGGTGTCGCTGGATTCACCGTAGCCTTCTGGGTACGTACCAAATATTTATACCTACTCGATCTAAAAGAATAGTTTTATTTTGATTTATAGTTAAATTAAGTGAACTTTTGACTAACTATTAATGTGAATCTTGTCATTCTAATGAAGCTCTCAAAATTATTATTGATAAATCATTAAGTGATTTATTCATAACAATAAATTCATTAAGATGAATAGATTACCACAAATATTTAGTCTAAGCTTATTTGTGTTGATCACGAAAAATCAAATGAGACGGTCTCCTAAGAATGTAGAGTACATTTATATACTATCTTTGTTTAAATATAAATCAAATATAACCACATATATATTTATAAGAATATACTCCTTTAATCACATATTAAGTACTTTTTTTGAATTTATAAGAATTTTAAATCTATATAAATATTCATATTTTAATTACTGTTATTATTGGTATTACTATTTTTGTTGTTGATGTTGTTGTTATTTGAACTCATGATGACTATGAAAATATGTTACATGTGTAGTATTAATGTCGTCAGTAGACACTATAATAAAAAGTAAATGGAGAAGTACTATTGGTTTTCTTAAGAAAAAAAATTGTAGAATAATTTAAATTAGAAAAAAAGTTATAAGAATATAGCAAACTTTTACATTTGGACTCTTTATGTAAAAAGAAGAAACTTAATTGTAATTTTATTTTCCTTTTTTATTTGAATGAGTATTTTGGATTTGTCATGAGGTGGGAACGGTATTGACTAGGCACAGGTTAAACGGAGTTGATACCACTTTTGTGTGCCACTCCATGTACCACTTGTAATCCAACCGTTCACATATTTGCATAATATTACTACATCTGTCCCTAAATGATTGTCCAAATTTCATTTTAAGGGACATCTGAAAATCTCAACTCTTTGTACAATTTGGTGGCAAAGATTCATATATAATCTTGTAATCTCTTTTCCAAACATTTAGTTTTGCACGTATAAAGAGACCGGTGAAAAAGAATTCGAAAAAAAACATTTAGGGACAAAGTTATGTTAAAAAAAGACACTCATTTTGGGACAATAATTTTTTAAAAATGGACACTCATTTAGGGACTGAGGGGGTACAATAATACTAATCTCAATAACTATGAGCCATTAGATCACTTGTGGCACATAAAGTGATATACAAAGTGGCACAGATGATTTGTATTCGGTTACGGTTAAGCGGTAGCTACGCACGGTTGTGAACAAATTTTGTTGTCACTGTTTTTGCTCTCTCTATAAAGAGTGACTGGTATTAATTTCAATAAAAATTTCAAATAATGCAAAGTATTTGTCTTTTTAATTATGGCGTAGAAAATAAACGGCATTGTCAGCGTGGCACCGCCACGTCATAGCCACATCATCAAATTCAAGGTCAATGATGATGTGGCGGTGACATGACATTGCCACGTTGTATCTCTGTTAGTGTTAGTTTTTTGACGTCATAAGTAAAAAAAAAAAAACTAAGTACGTTGTATTATTTGATATTTTTATGAAAAATACGTGACATGATTCCAGAACTAACAAGTTTGTTCTATTAATTGATGAAAATTGAGTAATATTGGACATATGACTTGGTCATTTGATTTCCAAACAAATGAAATGAGTATTGACTTGGTTATTTGATTTTCTAAATAAATAAAATGGAAATAGAATTGACACATCTTTTTTTTTTTTTTGGATTACATATACAGGTAGGACCGAGAGCTGACAAAGACAGAGAGAAGTTCCCGCCAAACAACGTGCTGCTAATGTTAGCCGGCACCGGCCTGCTGTGGATGGGATGGACCGGATTCAACGGCGGCGCTCCGTACGTGGCTAGCACTGACTCGGCCTTAGCCGTCCTCAATACTCACGTTTGCGCCGCCACCAGCCTCCTCACCTGGCTCATTCTCGACATCTCCTTCTTCCGCAAACCCTCCGTCATCGGTGCTATTCAAGGGATCATCACCGGCTTGGTCTGCATCACTCCTGCTGCAGGTATTTCTTACTAGTAGGTACTACAACCTTGGATCACTTGTGTTGTGATGGTACCGTAATCAAATTTTTATAATAGATGAGTTGCATACTATCAGTATTAAGTTTTAAATCTTTTATCGGGATTATTGCTTAACGTTCATTCGTATTAATGATTAAAAAAATGGAAAAAAACATTTTGGGATGAATTGACTGTAATAATACTCCTTCTGTCCCAAATGAGTCTAGAAATGATAGTTTCATTTTTTGTCAGAAAAAAAATTGTCTCACTTTCATTATTAAGACTTCAAAAATTTTATATTCTAAAAAAAAAATTGAAAGTCAACCGAGAGTCATTTTATAACGGAGGGTGTATGATTTTATAGTACGTGTGTTACAATTCAAATGGGCAAGTAAAATTGAATCACATCTTCTATTCCTCTATTAACATAAGTTACATTTACGGTTATATGAGTTACATAAATTAATATTACCTCCGTCCCCAAAAAAAATGTCCAAAAAAATCAATCTTTTCTTGAATAAAAAAAAATTGAATTTTTTTTTGGATGTTCATTAGGGAACAGAGGGAGTAAGATGAATCCATCTAATTTATTTAGAAAATCAATCGATAATACTCCCTCTCCCTCTGTCCTAGAAAAATAGTCTCATTTTGATTTTTTATAATCAATAAAAATGAATTTTGACCAAACATTGGTGTCAATTTAATGATAACAATGAAATTCTAAATATTGTTATTGATAAATCAGTTAATGATTTATCAATTACAAATTTTAGAATGTCACTAGAATGATTAGATTATCACCAATGATTGGTCAAAGTTTATATTTGTTGACTATAAAAAGTCAAAATGAGACTATTTTTCTGGGACAGAGAGGGATGATAATTACGTTACCAATGTTATTTCAGGAGTTGTGCAATGTTGGGCAGCCATCCTCATGGGTATAATCTCTGGAAGTGTCCCATGGTACACAATGATGGTCCTTCACCACAAGATCAAGCTATTACGCTACGTTGATGACACCTTCGCCGTCTTTCACACCCACGCCATCGCCGGAGCTTTAGGCGGCATTCTCACCGGATTCTTCGCCGTCCCAAAACTCAGCCGCCTCTTTTTCATGGTACCTGAATGGGAGCAGTTTATCGGTCTAGCTTACGCCCTACAAAATGGTCGACCCTCTGCCGGATTCCGGCAAATGGGTGTCCAGCTAATCGGAATCTTGTTCATCGTGTTTCTCAATATTATTACGACCACCGCGATTTGCTTGTTCATTAAGCTTATTGTTCCCCTGAAATTGACAGATGAAGAACTTGAAATTGGTGATGAAGCTGTACATGGAGAGGTGGCGTATGCATTATGGGATGGTATTGATGGAGAGTCGAGGTTTGCGAATTCGAAGATGAATTCGGTTTATGATGTTGATGAGTATCCATCATCTGTGTCAAAGACCTTTAATGGAGGACTTCAAATGGTATGAAGTAGGTACATTTTAAGTTTTTAGGTGACAGTTTTAGTTTAGGTCTCAAATACTCCATCCGTCCTGGAAAAAATAGTTTTATTTACTATTTTTGTTTGTCCCATAAACATAGTATCATTTCTGTAATTGAGATACTAAATTTATTGAACTTTCATAATTGTCTTTGTGATAACTAAGAATGAGAGGTGAGAAATATAGAGGGGGGGGGGGGGGGGGGAGGGGGGAAGGTGAGGATGAAAGACAAAGGAAAGAGAGAGAAGAGGCTAATGATGAAACAAAAATTGTGTTCTTAATATTATGTTTGATCAAATACAATTACTCATATTTCTATAATTATAATTAAACAAAAATTAAAAATAAATTAAAAATAAAAAGAGGACACTTGAAAACATAACAACCAAAAAGAAAAATTAAAAATATTTGACTTGTAAACTGTAACATTTATTTCAGGACGGACGAAGCATTTAGTTTCTTGTCACAAGAAACTAAATATCATTTTTTGGTTAAAAGATATATTTCTTCCGTTCCATAACAAATACTCCCTCCGTCCCGGAGTAAGAGTCCTACCCCTCATTTGCACGCATATTAATAAATATTGGAAGTGATGTAAATGTTGTGAGTGTAAAAGTAAAGTAGGAGAGAGAATGAGTGGGAGAGAATAGTGAATTGATTGGTGTTGTGAGTATAAAAGTAAAATAGGAGAGAGAATGAGTGGGATGAATAGTAGTAAAGATTCTTTGCCATTTTAGGAATAAGACTCTTACTCTGAAATGTACCAAAATGGAAAGTATGACTCTTACTCTGGGACGGAGGGAGTATCATTTTATGGTTAAATCATATTTCTTTCGTGTCCATAACAAAGTACACAAACTTCATTTTTTAGCGTCTCATCGATAAATCACACTTTCTTAAAATGAAAATCTTTTATTTTTCTTTGTTCAATGACTCATTCAATGGGTATCTTTGTTTATTCAATGAGACTCACTTGTCATACTCACAATAATTATCCACTACTATTCCTTGCTCCATTTTCTCCTTCCTACATTACTTTTCATACTCACAACAACTCTCTATTATTATTCCCTCCTTACTTCTCGTGCATCTTTTATTTTGTGCACGTTGGTATGAGACTATGAACCATGTTCATAAGCAACTCAAACAAAACATTGAACTCTGAGAGAATCATGTGAGCAAATAATCTAACAAGACTTTTGAATCGAGAAGAATATACACCCCTATACAATCATGGGACATTACAACAAGCAAGAAAATACCACTACAAGAACAAACACTTTGTGATGGCATGTCGAAAAAAAAAAAAAAAGTCACGGCATGCATTTGACGATGGCCCCTGCGATAGCATTTATCTCCGTCGCATAATCTTAATGTCATTACAAGAAGGTCAAAAAGTAATCAAATGCATAGATGAGAAAAATGCAGCTGCTCCAAACTAGCAACTCGCTGCATTGAAGCCTTTCTTATCTTTTGGCCCTACTTTCTTCAACTGCAGGAAGGTCGGTCTGTCTTCTATACTCCCTCCATCCCTAAATGAATATCCAAGTTTCATTTTAAGTGACATTAGAAAATCTCTGCTATTTATACATTTTAGTGGCAAAGAATCATATATAATCATGTAATCCTCTTTCCACACATTTAGTTTTGCAAGTATAAAGAGACTAATGAAAAAAATTTGGTCAAAATCCCTGTTTTTATAGGGCTTAAGGTTTGGGGTTTGGGGTTTCAGGTTTAGGTTTTAGGGTTTCATGTTTAGGGTATAAGGGTAATAAACAGGATTTTTTATAACTTATGGAGAAACTAGTTTCCCCCAAAACACACTAAGTTATTTTCGAAAAAGACATTCATTTTTAAACAAAAAATTCTTGAAAATGGACATTCATTTAGGCGACAGAGGGAGTACCATTCTGAATTCACGGATCGTGATTGGAGATGTGATTGTTGTGAGCAGGTTGGTGGAAGGGCTGCTGCTGCCGCTTTGGGTCAAGCTGGACTGGAACAGCTGCATCTGCCAAAGTGTCAGGTGGGCTAAATGCATATGGAGGCGGCATTCCAATTGTTGACATATCCGACATTGCTTGGATCAGTGGGTTCAATCCTGTAATTCTTTTAACCGCCTCCTCTGCCATCTTCACCTGTTGTTCAAAAACAGGAAAAATCAGAAACACTTTTTTTCTTTTTTTTTCCCCCTTTCTTTTTGGATAGCCAAGCAGAGCCTTTCCACAAGAGGGTCTCATTGGACCCACCTATGGGGGATAAAACCCCTTGGGCCGGACAGAGCCAAGAGAAGATGGCTAAAGTGGATCAAACCCATGAGGAGCCCATACTAGGGTTTGATCCCCTTACCATGCCTCCTACGGACACCATAATAATAAGTGACTATTTATTCTTTTTCGTATACTCCCTCCGTCCCACAACAATGTGCACAAACTTCCCTTTTAGGTGTCCATAAGTCTCACTTTTCTTAAAATTGACAACTTTTATCACTATTTTAACCAACCCACTAGTCATACTCACACACTTAATTGTGGGCCCCACTAGCAAATCATATCTCACTTTTCATACTCACAATCACTTTCCATTCACAATCACTTTCAATTATAGATAATCTCTCCTTAATTCACTTACACCCCCAATTTTGTGCAGATTGTTATGAGACGGAGGGAGTATATATTATTGAAAAAGAAAGGGGAAAAAAAAAAGAGGGAAAGAGAGAGATGCCAAAGGCTAAGTTACTAACTTTAGCTCTCATTGTCTCAACATCAGCTTTCAGAACCCTGTTGTCAACGGCTGAATCATTGTACTTCTGAATTATGTCAGTGAGGCGCTTTGACAGGGAAGAATTTTCAACTTTTAATTGAGACATCTGAAAGAAAGATTGTCAGTAATATTATTAGACCATTTGCAATGGAGGTGTTGGAGAGGGTGTTGGAGGGTGACCAACAGTTGGAACCATTGGAGGAGGGTGTTGAAGAGGGAAGGGTGTTGGATGTGGTCAACAGGTGATGGAGGGAAGAAGGTGGGCCACGCCAGAAAAAAAAAAACTCACCCAATTTTTGTATCCCAATTATCATTAAAAAAAATATATATATAAAAAAAAATACACCAAAATTTAGCATTTGTTTTTCTCTATAAGTAGATGTAAATTTCATTAGATTTGGACACAAAAAAAAAAAAAACCCCATTTTTTTTTTTATGAAATGGAAAGAGAAGATGAGGTGGAGTGAATGATTAGGTGGATGGAGAGAGAAGATGAGATGGAGTGATAAAGTGGGTGTTGGATGAATTTTGAGTGTTGAACCATTGCAAATGGTCTTAAGCTGTTTGTCAAATGAGAACTCATTTTCTGATGTAGTCACCAATTCAGAACATATATATACCAAAAGTACTGAAAAGTCTTAAAAAAAAAAAAGGGCAGCCCGGTGCACAAGGCATCCCCGCATAGCGAGGGTCCGGGGAAGGGTCCCCACCACAAGGGTGAAATGTAGGCAAACCTTACCTTGCATTGCAAGAGGCTGCTTCCAGGACTTGAACCCGTGACCTCCAGGTCACACGGCAACACCTTAACCGGTGTACCAAGGCTCCCCTTCAAGTACTGAAAAGTCTTAACATGCTAAATTTTGTTTGGGACGCAACAAAAAAGGATAGTCATCTGGGAAGGATTGTATATCATAGCTAGTACAGAGTAATAATTAGTAAGGGGAGAAAGGAACAAACTTGCGTCTCAAGCTCAGACAAATGAGCCTGCTTTCTTCTTCTTGAGCGCCTAGCAGATTCTCTATTCGAAAGCATTCTGAAAAATAGTCATCCAAATTAACTCAAGAGATCAAAATCAAGAATTAACAATAATAGTAAGAGAATCAACAACTAGCAAAAATCATACGAAACATACATGAATGAGAATTTTTGGTATATTTAGATATTACGTGTATTATTTATTAGATATAAAAAGAGTCAAATGTTGAGGAGGTCTAGTATATTAGAGTTAATCAGGGTATAGTAAAAGGGACATTTTACAAATTAACTATAAATAGTACTAAATCTGTCACCAAATAAATGTTCGTTTGAAACCAAAAAAAAAAAAATGTCCTTCAATAAGAGCCCATTTTCTTGTGAAGTTATTAAAGTCGCCTATATACTACAACGTCCTACTATACTCCTATCCAAAAAAAGTCCTATGCACTTGCATCTTATATGGGGTTCATTAAAGATACTAATTCGCATGTGCTGCTGAAAACGCAAAGCTCACCTTCCTTAATTTCTTGAGAAACTTAAAATGGATACTCCGTTTGGGACAACGGACATAATATAATTGTGTATACAGTTTATAGGCATTCCAATAGAAGTGTGTATTCCTTTTTGGGCTGTCTCATTAAATAATAACCTTTCCCTTTTACGATTTTTTTTACAGCAGCTATACTCAAGTAACTTCCATTTTCCGGTATAGTTTGGAATCAATATAGTCATCTAGTTGTAATTCAAATTCAAATGTTTTAAGAGGCATTTTAGGGATTCAAACTGTATACACAATTATATTATGTCCACATATGTACTGTTAGTTTATTTACTCCCTCGGATCCACGAATTGTGGTCAGTAGGGGGCAAAAAAAATTCACATTGCGACGTAATTCAAATTATTTTTATTTTGTTTTATAATATTAATTATATAATAAAAAAGACATAAATATGCAAGTTATTAATTTTATTTTAAAAAAAATATATAGTAATTTAAACATTATTAATATTTAATATAACAATTACTCCCTCCGTCCCAAATGATTTTCCCTTTTTTTTTGTCGTTACTATGAATGAACCTTGAGCAATAAATAAATTATTTTTATATTTAGATTTTCTTTATTTTTATTCTTAAAAAATGAAAAGAATAGAATTTAATTTGATTTTAATATGTTCATCTTAGTGATAAAGAAATCACATTATACTGTACATCAGTACATCTTTTTTTTCTAAACCCATTATTTAAACTTACATCTTTTTTTTTTCTAAACCCATTATTTAAACTCTACAATTTAAGAGATAAAAACAGTTTGTAGTGGCTTGTTACTAGCAAAAAACAGTTTGAGAGGGTTTTCATGAATAATGAGGAAAAAGAAAGAAGGGGCAGCTGGTGCGTTTCGAACATGGAACGTTCTGGCACTAGTTGACTCGCTTTACACCGCTATGGCAAACATGGAACGTTCTGGCACTAGTTGACTCGCTTTACACCACTATGGCAAACGGAGATATATGAACTACTTTAACAATTTTTAAACTTATATTTATAACTTCAATTTTGTTTTTGTTTTTTATTTTGAAAATTCAGTGGGGGCCATCGCCTCCGCTCGTTCCTTAATAGATCCGCCCCTGCTCCCTTTGTCCCATTTATATTGGTCGCATTTGACTTTTTGGTCACCACAAGTGAACTTTGACCATAATGGAAATATAATCATCCCAGTAAAATTCTAAAAATTCTTATTGATATTAATGTTGGTCAAAGTTCACTTACGTTGACCAAAAAAGTCAATGGCCAATATAAATGGACAGTGGGAGTAATACTTTCCCATAACTTCCAACATCCTAGCTCTTGCCTAACGAGAAAATCCCTTTGTGAGTTAAGTTTTATGGGCAATGGTATTGGAAGTATACATAATACTCTCTTTGTCCCGGAATGATGTTCCCTCTTCATTTTTTTTTATTGTTACTATGAACATACTGTGAGTAATAATTTTAGGTTAAATTATTTATCCTAATAAAAAATTAAAACTTGTTATTGATAGTATTTATGATGATGTATCAGTGACAAGTTTTAAATTTTCAATAAGATACTTAAATTAACCTAAAATTATTGCTCAAAGTTCATTCGTAGTAACAAAAAAAAAGAGAGTAAACATCATTCCGAGAGAGAGTGAGTGCTTATCTAATACTACCAACACCCCACCTCTTGCCAAACAAGAACTTGCAGCTTTTTGGGAACAAAGCTCATTAAGAATACTCCCTCTGTCCCAGAAAGATAGTCCACTTTGGATTTTTGACGGTCAACACGTGAACTTTGACCAAAGATTATTATCAATCTAATCATCCCAATGAAATTTTAAAATTTGTTATTGATAAATCACTTGATGATTAATCAATAACAAGTTTTAGAAGTTCACAAGAATGGTTAGATTGACATTTATATTTAGTCAAAGTTCACTTGTATTGACCGTCAAAAGTCAAAAGTGGACCATCTTTCTGGGACGGAGGGAGTATTATTGAGGATCTCACTAGGACTAAGGGCTTGTTTGGTATGGAAGATAAAATGATAACTAATTTAATACTATAATGTTCTCGTACAACAACGGAGATCGAAAGGGAATTCTAGCTTTCCTAAAAAACTTTCTACACTACCAAGGTAAGACAAACATGTGTCATGCGATGGAATGGTCATTTTTGCTTTTTACTTGAATGGGCATTCTACGTGGAATGGGCATATGAAATGGCATGCGTCCCCATTCCGCGCGTCCGGAATTCCTCCATACCAAAGGTAGCCTAAGGGTGAGTGGTGTAGAGTTGTATCTCATGTTTAGATAGATAATAAAGATTGATACGTCATGTTTAGTAAGAAAAAAGATTAATAATCACAGATTCATACCCCCTACTTTCCAATCAAAGGGTTTAGTTTTGACTTTTTGGGTCTACTAATAAAGTTTCTCCGGTATATATTAATAAAACTTCTACCAAATGTAGAAACATATACAATATAACCATCACATCAAAGCCTCTAACAACGGTTACCTCCTTACGCGTTTCACATCTGTAGGATCCATATTTTCTGTTGTTTCTGTTTCTCCTTCGAGATCGTCATAATCAGACTGTTCTCCTGATGACCCACTAGTGGTCGATTTAACCTGTACTACTGATTTCCTTTGAATGACTGGCAAGGAAGAGATTCCGATCGGTCCAAATGCAGATGCTGCGTAGGAAATCAAAACAAATTGCAACAATGATTAATGACAACTCAAACACCCTTTACACCAATTTAAGCCCTCATTATGCCATGAAAGACTGACAAATTAACAAGAATACTTGCAAGAATAAGAATATTTACCAAACAACTTGTAGACCTTACAGCAAATCAAACAAAGAATGGAGGGGAATATTGGGAACAGTGAATACACTTGGAAGTACTTACCCTTAGATGGAGGACATCCCAGCTGTGAAGTATCAGGCATCTGCAAACCTTTGTCAGGTAGAGCAGCCGAATCTTGAGGTCTTATTAAAGATGCCTATGGATAAGAATGGAATGTTAAAGAAGTTGTAGGAGATTATCACATATTTATAAAAACATGTATGAAATCATCCTAAACATTCCAAAAGACGCCAAAATACAAGTATCTGTTATTGGTAACTTTCTAGACAACAACGAAATATCTGATATTGGTAAGCCAGGCCCAAAATACAAAAATATGAGCAGGAAAAACAAATATAATAGAGCTACAATAAATACAGACCACCAATACCTACATGTATCAATTGTTACCAACATCGGCTCTCCCCAAGAACGACAAAAAACGTAGAAAATATCATTTGAAAAGGTCCTCGTATTAAATTATATCTAAAAGTTTGAGTGAGGGAAGGGTTGTGTAACGAAACATGGAAAAATTTGAAAGAGTTAAAGTGGAAGGGTTATACAATGAACTTTAATATCAAATTTGACAATATCTAAAGCTATAAATCACCAATCAATATGTGAAAATGTGACTATTAATAAAATTGATACTTCAGTTTCCTAATATAATTTATAAATCCACTTAAGAATTGCATTTTGGATGTCAATAAGAATGATTATTTTGAAAACATGAAAAAACTGCAATAAAATACTAATACTAGAAGAATCACACACAATAGCTTAACACTAAGCTCAATCAATATTTAATCAATAGTCTGAATATCTTTGAAGCTTACACAACTATTCATAGGCTAAACTAAATCCAAACAAAACTAAGAAAATGAAAATAAAATACTAATACTAATACTAGAAGTGCTGCAAAATTAATAAATTTTAATCCTAAAAGGAAACAAAGAAATAAACACTAATCCACGAAGGACACTAAAAGGCTTTTTTTGGTCTTTGACTTGGACTTAGATACAAATTACTCGGTCTTGTTCTACATCACTGTCTTAACACCTAAATTCTGAGTGCTTATGTTACGTTCAGCACACACAAAATCGACTAATTATTCGACAATTTCACATCTCTGAAGTGTGCAATGCAGCTATTGAGAGTGAGGCTAGGTGGGAAACCGAAGGGAGCTCTCCTGCGATGCCATGTCATCATTTTTCCTTTAACATTACATTACGCGTATCTAGTATCCCCGACTATTCCTTACACTTGGGCCAACTTCAACCAGCATTCTCAACTAGTACAAGCTGCTATCCTACACCAATTTCACTTCAATCTTTCCAGGTAATGTACATACTCATCCTTCGAGGGCAGATGCCTGTGAGAACTATGACCAAATATCAATTCCTTTTGTATGGATCTAGAGTAACAGTGTCGAGAAATATATCACTTACGTACAGCTTCAGATTTTAATTGTTTTAATGACCCTTGGTAATCAATTGTTCATATTAGTTCGTTAGTAACTCCATTGCTTGAGACACTTGCATAATCTCACCTTGAACTCTAGATGCAATCAGATGGAAGAAGGAATGACACATGTGCTTAGGTTTGATATTGACAGTCACTCCAGCTCATGCTGGACCCTGTTTCAATTAAGCAATTATCAGAAACCTAGCATTCTTCTTGAGACACTTGTCCCACTCTGCTTTCGATTTAATCACACAAGAAGCTAAATCTACCATAAAATGCATAGGAAACCTACTATCAATTCGGTTTAGTGGCCACAAGCATCAACAGTACCCCCCCCCCTTTCTCATATTTTATGTTCTTAAGGTCCCAGAATATTGCCCTTGCCTGCAGCTATATAACTATATCTCTGTGTTCAAGACACAATGCTAACAGCCTGACAGGAGTGAAGTATATCAAAGAATCAATGAAGCAAGCCGATTGTCAGCACAACATTATAAAATACAGCTTAACCAGCATAAGAAATGACCAAATCTATTTTAGCATGCAGTAATACAAGCTGAACAAGGAAAATATTAACATATCCTCGATGTCTAACTGCATAGATCTCAAGATATGAAACTCATGAAGCCAGGATGTGCAACAAATGCAAGCAATTCAAAGAATGTAGAGGTGACAGACTGACAATTTACAGATAGTTTTCTGACTAATAGAGATTTGGAACTGATTAATGAACAGCACGAATGTAGAAGAAGCAGACATGAAACACTTGATTGTTGAAGACCATAAGAAGTGATATACTTCATGTCGATAGGTTTCAAAGATAATGATGAATAAGATTGTCCTCATCCTCAAGATCAGCAGACATAAAAAGGAAATCGCTAAGGGAAGGGAACCCATAACCGTAAGAATAATGATATGCAATTTAACAAAATTTGTTTAGCGAAAATAGTTTTCCTATCCTAAGGACAAAAAAGAAAGCGTTCAGAGGATTAAGAAAGCAATTATGAAGTATATGTCAAGCTTCTCCCTTAGAGTTACAATTTACAAGAAATAAATTTAGATCGGAATAAGATGGTAAATTGTTTCATCCAAGTGAGGATGAGCATTTAATTCATTGAGCCACTAAACAGAAGATTTTTCCAACAATTTTTATTATAATATTATGATCGAGGATTTCAGTGTACTTTGGGGAATGACTATAAAGAATAAACGATGTCGTTTTGTGCAGTTTACAATATTCAGGTATTGGCAATAAATGTTGTCGGTTTTGGTTTTAGTCTAGATTTGGTAGAATTGTTAGAAGTGGTTTGAGACAGTTGCTAGGGTTTATATTGTAGTGATACGAATTGGAGATAATGTAGAGAAATATCGATTTTCTGATTTTCTTCGTTTTGCTTCTATTCACTCCCTCAATTCTTTCTATCTTAATTTCAAATTCTTTATCCTTAATCTTAATCTCAATTTCAAATCTCAGTTTACCCAAATTTACCAATTGAACTGATTTTAATTAATTGTAAACACTATGTCACAATACATGACCAGGCCTAAAACAACACCTTGTATATCAATTGCCTTTGCTTAAGTGATGGCCAGAAGATAAGGCTCTTTGGCTCGACTAATTCATAAGCTAGTTTACCTTCTTCATTTCATAATAATAATTAAGTCAACAACATTTGGGGATTCAAGCAAACATCAAATTAGGGCTTATTGGCTGCACAATTCGGAAAGTCATTTATTAAAGTTGAGTAGAATCAATCAAAAGGAAATAGCACACAGCAAGCCAATCTCAGCAAACATACACATTTATCAAAACTAATTACCCGAGTCAAAGCAACAGCTGCACAAGCCAAATTAAGCTGGCTCTTGAGATAAGCCTGGTGTTCCTCGGAATCAATAGGAACGCGGGGAGGACCAGCTGATATGCCGCCGGGTAAAGCACCAGCAATAGAGGTAGATGTGGCCGCCTTGCCGGCGGCGGAGGATGGTTGATTGTGATCCTTGATCTCCACAACGTCGATAGGTGCCCTAGAGGATGCGGAGGAAGGAGGGGTGGATCCCGATGCGGTGGCTGCCGCCTCCTGGAGAAAACGCTGGAAATGCCACTCCGACATGCTCCGATTCATCATCATCTTGGATGAGGATGATGATGATGCAGTAGCAGATGCAGATGATGAACTGTCATCCTCCGCCGCCACCGCCTGGGCTGACAGACGTATAGGAGGCGGCGGCGACGACCAGAATTGGTCAGCTATGTCATCCACTGAGAACACCCTATCCATGTTTATCTCTTTTGGTTTGTTTGATTTTCCGTTAACGTGAATACTTGTACTCTTTTCCGGCAACCTAGGGGGTGGTATTGACAATATTTTAGTGAAGATCATCGTAGTATAATCCCTCTAAAACTAGGCCTGGCAATTGGGTTGGGTTGAGTCGGGTTAAAGCGGGCTAGCGGGTCGGAGCGGGTCCAACCCGTTTAACTTAACGGGTAGTAAACGGGTCGGGTTAATCCGGGTTGACCCGTTAAACATATTTTTCCCCTGCCTCTGCTGTGCTGAAAAACTGTTTTTGACATGATTTTTTTAAAAAAAAAAATGATTTTATATTGCTGAATTAAGCCTGACCATTGGATATAACCCAAACTAATCCTAGACACTTGATTGATTTAGAGAAACACTTTACCTACTTCAGCAGTTAGTAGCACGCCTCCACTCCCCATAACCCAATCTCTCTCTCTCTCTCTCACCTCGTTCTTCTACTTCTTTTTTTTCTTTCCACTGCACCAACCAGACGGTCTCGCCGGCGGCGGCGTTTCCAACCATTCTCGCCAGAACAGCCACCACTTCTACAGATCTGGCCATCGACGCTACAGATCTGGCCATCAACGCTGCCACGACCACCACCACTTCAACGAATATTGCCACCGATGCTGCCACTGCCACCACCAATTCGCCGTCGCCGCATCCTCCCTCTTCACCGCCGGCGTTGGTCTATAAATGGTGAGAGCGGCTTCTCTTCCTCACCCTCCCCTTTCTCCGACCGCCCTGCTCCCTTCTCTTTTTCGGGTTTCTGCACTGGAGAAATATTTTGATTTTTTCCTCTTATAAATGCTTTTCTCCGAACTGGTGGGATTTTTTATGAATTTGATTTTTGATAATGTAAATAGTTTTCTGATTTCTCGAAGTCCAGATTATGTAAATGAATTGGAAAATAAGAAACAGGTTGATACATTGAATAAAGTCTGAATTTGATTCATGTTGTGTTCTGCCGGGTTGACCTGCTTCAACCCGTTAATTTTGACGGGTTAAAGCGGGTAACCCGTTTGAACCCGTATATATTAACGGGTTGGGTCGGGTTGGTTAATTAGTGGGTTGGGTCGGGTAACGGGTGGAAATCGCCGGCAAACGATAGTTTTATTTCACTTTTTTTTATATATTATTAAACTTTTTAAAAAATAAAAGACTTTCAAATTATATAACACAATTTTAAAATATTTTTAAAATCAAACTGTAAATTTCGGGAAAGAGTAGTATGATAGAAATGAAGGTAAGGTATTTGTTTTCCTTAAATACAAACATCAATTTTTCCCATCATCTTATTCAATTTTCCTGTTGATGATGACCAAGATGGTCGAAATTAGGCCATCTAAAACTCGTTACTATTAGCGTAAAATATATTTTTACAGTATATATTATTAAATAGATAGAATGATTTAGTTTGGGTAAGATTATCATTGTATTATTTATATTAATCTTTTCCTTATTTATAGAACATAGGTAGTGTAGGGCTCTTCTCGTAAGCCTTTTATATAAAGTCAGTATGTGCTAGAGTAAAACTCACGAAGAGAGTGAAATATTTTCACATCCTTCTCTTGTATTCTCTCGTCATTCTTATCAATCGGCTTTCACCATCCTTTGTCTATGGTATTCTCTTATCTAATAGTTACTACTGATATATCATCATAAATACTAGTATCAATAACAAGTTTTTAATTTTCATTAGAATAATTTAATTAACTTAAAATTATTACTCGATGTATGTTCGTATTAACAACTGTTGGGTTAACGCATTTGAAGTCGGGACGCTGGCTTAGAGGGTTAAACAACAAGTCACGTAATTCCGAGAGAGAGACACTTGCATGGTCGAGCAAACAAAGAGACACGACCGTGTCTACAAAAGATGAGAACCTGAAGAGAGACGTAGGGTTGCACAGGCGTTTGCCAGGAAACACTGCACGACAGTGCCAGGGTTCGCTGCATCGTGATTAGTTTGGTGTCAGGAACACAGTCATACAAAATTAAGTGCACAACCGTTCACGCAAGTTTGGGCCGACGCTTGGGCCTAGGCGCTCGGCTGGTTATTTTTTTTTCATTTGGAACAAGGACTATTATCTTGTATTAGGGTTAGTGATTAGAAAAATATAAATAGACTTTCTTTTCCTAGCATATTCATAAGTTTTATTGCTCAAGAAAAATAGATCTGTAATTTTAGTTCTAGAGTTTGTACAGCCAAAATTTTTGTGATCAAAATTTGTGCACTAGATTGGTATGATCGTCTGACAATGAACACTTTCTCATGACATGCATCTATACTATTTCAATCTTTATCTAATGAAAAGGCATTGCAATAGTAAAAATTGTAGTCTTATACTCCTATTTGACTTTGGAAAATTTTTTATAGTAACATAACTAACCTTTAACCAAATATATTAATTTAATTATTTTAGTGAAATACTAAACATTATAGTCGATAAATCATCAACTGATTATCATAACATTTTCTAAAAATTTATTGTATTGATTAGATTGACATTAATTAGTCAAAATTCACTTGTATTGACCACAAAAAGTAAAATGGGATCATCTTCCCTAGACTAATGGAGTAATTTCTAACATTAAAACACACCAAAATCAAATATTTTTACTAAAGGAAAGGTTTATAATGAAAAATATAAAGTTTTTAATATTGAATAATTAAATGAGACTATCATTTCGAAAGTATACATTTGGGGCATTGAAACAAATACCAACTTTGGCCCTTTGAAGTCCCTTCTCCCTAATTTGTCAATCGTGAACTCAGAGTCCTTCGATTAAACAGTTTAGACAATGAATGTCAGTGTAATAACAACCAAAACACATACTACAACTCTTTTGCAACCAAAGAAATTGAAAATAATAATAATAATAATAATTAAATGTTCCTTGGTGGTCAAATACATAGTACAACATTTGACTAAATACATTCCCTGAAATACTAATGGTGGTGACCAACATCCTATATGAACATTAACAAACAACATGATACTAAATCCGTACGAGAAAAGCTGGAAAATAGCCCCCGCGGGGGGGGGTGGGGGGGGGGGGGGGGTGGAGAGAAAAAAAAAACAAAAAAACTTATGCGTCGACATCCTAGTATACTACATTGTTCATGGCTTTAAGAACCAGTCTCAAAGTCCTCCAGCAGGACTACACAATCTTAGAGCCTTGAGGGTATTTTCGGTAATAACCACCAATCAGCATTTACGTGATCATCCCTGCTTCAAAACCACAGGGGGGACTTGGGGGGGGGGGGGGGGGGGGGGGCATTGTATCACGTTGAGGATACATATATTGAAGTTCATTAAGCTGAGCAAGATAGTATCCCGTCCCCAGTTGAAGAAAGTGGATGCAAGTACCATGAGGAGATTTTCAAGACAATGTCGCGTCACAAACCTTGAAGTACCCGTATAAATAGCAAGCAGCGCTGTAATTAAAGGAAATATATTTCTAATCCATATAGAACTATATATCCTGATTCCTGCAGCATGAAAAAATACATGAGCAAAATTGACTATGAAGTAGAACATCACATAAAGAAAAGTAAAAGTACAGTTTTAGAAGATCGACAAGCCAAAATCTTGGGAAAAATTGCGTTTTTAACATTTAGAGAAAACGCGCGGTGGCATTTTTGTAAACAACCGAAACTTATTAGAATGGGCTAATTAACCACACTACCGCTGACACTCTTTATTAAAAACACTTGGACACTTTAAGACTACCAAAGGCACTCTTTATTTAAAAAAAAAAAAAAATACACTTGCAATCTTTAACACACACACATACACCAGCACTCTCTATCACTACCATTGACGCTTTTTTACACACACCGGCACTCTTTAAAACTACCATTGGCACTTTTTTATCCACACACCGGCACTCTTTAACACACACTACTGGCACTTACAAACAAGTGTTAAAGTGTCAGTTTAAATGTTTACAAGTCCCAACAACGAATGAGTGGCAATTTGTAATACCAGCATTTACGACGTGCTTTTTGAAAAATCCATATTCCTAAGCGCTAGGAAAAACACGTTTTTCCTGAGACCAACTCAAATCTTTAAAGGGAAACATTTACCTCGACAAGCAAGGTCGCTGAATTTCCTCAATCCCATAAAAGATCATGTTATAGGTTGTAAAACCTGGGGACTTTGTGTATCTTCCCTAGCCCCCAACCCTGGAAATTGTCCAATCTCTTGTCCTTCAAGAGGTTGAAATTCGTTGTGCAAACCAATAGCAAACTCATCTGGGTGTGCACCCTCATTACGAAAGTAGTCTGCCATCTACATTCCGGAAGATAATTTAATTAAACGTATTAATATGAAAATATATACTCCAATATTATGCAATGCCAGAATTGAAATTTTAAAAATTCACTCTTGCATACCAAATACTCCCTCCATCCCAAAATGATCTTCACACTTTTTTCGACGTTACTACGAAGGAACTTTGATCAATAATTTTAGGTTGATTTAATAATCCTAATGAAAATCTAATAGTTATTGACACACCATCAACAATACTATCAATAACAAGTTTTACATTTTCATTAGGATAATTAAATCAACTTAAAATCACTGCTCAAAGTTCCTTCGTAGTAACGTCAAAAAAAGTATGAAGATCATTTTGGGACGGATGGAGTATCATTCTAACTCTATGCCACATATTTTAATTTGTAAGTCTGGAAATGAACTTGATCTCACTAGCAAGAAAATATATCGTGGGGGGTATTGAAGGAACTTACATGATTAGCTAGAGCCATTCCACTTAAGGCTGCAGCCTCTAAACTTGAACCAAGCAGCCAATCCCCACAAATACCTGCCCTTCCAAGAGGATCAAAGATGCAGGGAGTACCAGGAGTATTCAAGGGAAGAGCTGCACCCCTGCATATTAAATGAACATGTGTCAATTGTTGTTACAATAAATCACCAGATGAATAGAAAAAAAAAATACACATGAGGTCTCATGATAGTGATTTTGTTGGGTGAAGTAACCTTTCTGCAGGAGTAAAGCATGCCCATGGAGATCGAAATATATAGGCCACGTTTGGAATTCTTTTCTTTTTTATATGTTTCATAGTTATTTTTCAGGTTTTCTCTCCCTCTTCGGACCCACTTTTCTATATCTATCTATCTATCTCCTTTTTTTATCAAAAAAAGGCACATCCAAACGGGCCATAATTTTGCAAGAGACGGATCACGTGTTACTCCCTCCATACTTGCTATTTTTGCGTGTCCCAAAAAAAGAGTCACTTTTCAAAATATACCTTCAAAGCATGTCAAGAAAATGGGTTAATGACAATTTAGACCCTGAAGTATGATACCACCCTTCCAATCGAGCCTTGCATGTCTTTTTCGCCAGATCGGACCCTGGGGTGATTCATTTTCGCCAGTTAGGGCCTTTTTGACGGAATTCGTTAAAAAGTCAGTTAAAAGGCATGTGCCGTGCACGTGACTAACGGAATTGGGTTGTTTGAAGTTGATGTTTCTTTTAAGGGGTTTAATGAAAATTCGAAACTTAATAGGGCTGAAAATAAAAATAATTAATAAAATAGTAAATAAAAGGGTTTTTAAAGTTATTTTCAAAATATTAATAAAAAAGAAAATTAAATAAGAATTTTATTTTATAAACAAAATAAATCAAATTTTACATTTACCAAAAAAAATCTTCATCCAATAAATATGCAACATTTTATAATTTATAATAAAAAAGAAAATTAAATAAGAGATTTATTTTAAAACTTGTTATTGTATCACGATTAATAATAAACTAAATAACTATTTTTAGATTTTCATTAAGATAATTATTTTTGTTCAAATTGTTGGTCAAACTATAAATTGCTTGACCAAGAATCTTAAGTCGGGCGGGATAGAGGGAGTATATTTTTAGCAAATGCGTTATCCAAATCGTTTTTTACGTTTACCAAAGAAAATTATCATTAAATACTTTGATGCTCGGACTCTTTAATTTACTCCGCCGTAGCCGTGTCGGACACACGTATTTTAGTCTTGTCGAGACGAGTCCGGCGAGGTAAACAAAAGAGTTTGAGTATCTTAGATTAAATAAATATGAAACATTTTATATTTTGTAACAGGAAATTAAAATAAGTTACAATCATTTATTTTAGAAAAAAAATTATTATTTTTTTTTTTTGAAGAAAGAAAAAAAAGAAAAGCAGGTGTGTATGTGCGTGTGTTTGAGGTTGTACCCAGTTGGGTGATGGTTCTGAGAGAATTAAGACAGACTAAGATTGAGGGCGAAACGTTAATTTTACTTGTACTGGTGACCGGAATTCTATTGATGTACAACTTCTTCTCCGGTGGTGATGGTCGGAGAGGAGGGATCATCTTTGTGGAAGGAAGAGGCGGAAGCGGCGGAGCTAACGGTGGTGGTGGATTCGCTGGATTTTGGGTTTATGGTGGTGGTGGTGGTGCCGGTGTGTCGGGTACTAATGTTGGAATAGCCATCGCCGTGACGGCCATGGCTGGTATCGCTGTGGCCGCTACCCTCGTCTACTCTCGTAGGTAAAAAGCCAATTGAAAGTCAAAAATTTAAGTTCAATTCAGTTAAGATCGAATCACACTTTACTGTATTTCCAAACCCTAGAATTAGCGCTTCTCCAAATCGATATTTAGATACATAGATATAGATAGAAAAATGCTGTCACAGTCGAAACCGTTAATGAGAGCACTACGGCGGAGTCAAACTTCGTCGCCGTCGTCTTCATCCCCTTCAAATTCATCTCCGACGTCGTCTTCTTCTTCGTTGTCATGGATTCATTTGCGGATCGGTTCTATTAATCGTTGCTTCTTCATCCTCACCAGTTTCCACTACTAGGTCAGTTCTCACTCCCTTTCCTTTTGTCTTTTCGTTATCATCTTCTCCTTCAGATCTCGATCTAGAAATTTAATGTTCTGCTCGAGCCAGAATCACTTTTAGTTCTCTAGAAAAGACCAGTTAGTTAGGGGTTTGGAATTGGGTTTTTTTGTTTTGTTTTTTTTTTTTTTTTTCTGGATAGGGAAAGAGGATGGGGAAAGGTTTATAAGTTTTGAGTTTTTGTTTACCCCTCCCTTCAGTTTTTAGATATGCTATTTAACACCTTTAATAGTTAATCTTAATTCAAACAACCCAATTCCGTTAGTCATGTGCACGGCACATGCCTTTTAACTGACTTTTTAACGAATTCCGTCAAAAAGGCCCTAACTGGCGAAAATGAATCACCCCAGGGTCCGATCTGGCAAAAAAAGACATGCAAGGCTCGATTGGAAGGGTGGTATCATACTTCAGGGTCTAAATTGTCATTTACCCCAAGAAAATAATATGAAGATATGTTGATTGTCTAATGCGGCAAACAAGCAAATGCCTCAGTTCGGTTCAATTTGAAGGAAATAAAGTATAGCAAAAGTACGATTTAAAAAAGTTTGACTTGTCAAATGTGACTCTTTCTTTGGGACGGACATGGATGTGGATTTAGGTGTTAGATCCGCTAAAGTTTCAAGATTTTCATTAAATGCACTGTTACAATGTCAAACCCACACTGATGTTGTGTCGTGACAACAGAAGTATTTTAGCATGGTTCAGAAGACATAATAACTTCCATGACCACCACAAACCTCAGTCAATCTCCACTGATTAGACACAAATTTTGTAACAATCACTTTTGAAAATTCCTGATGTAGCATTTATATATCAAATCACAAAACCAAAATAGGTTGAATACTATCAACTCAAGAATAGCTGCAAGCAAGACTAAACAGAAAACTCAGGCCTGAGATGTTTAGTCAATTTCTTTAGAGAAAAAAAAAAAAGAAATTTATTACTCCCTCCGTCCCTAAATAACTGTCCAATTTCCATTTTGAGAGACATTTGAAAAAGCTGAAATTTAAGCAATTTTTAGTAGCATAAGTACATAAAACTCCTTCGTGATCTAACCATAATGCATAATGAGTTTTGAGAGTGAATTAGAATGTCTGATGAAGGCGGATTTAGTAACTTCTCAAAACAAAACTAAAAAGATAGACATTCATTTTTTGGACATTTTTTTTAGAAAGTAGACAGTCAAAAAGGGACGGAGGAAGTAACAGAGGAGAGTGTTCAAGTACTCTCATTCTTGAGAGAAATGGCTGTAATAAACAGGAAAAGAAAAAGAAACAAAAGACGCAAAAGGTTTGGTGTGTAGCAACCAAGGTAAGATGAATATTGTACTGGGTAGTTGAGATTTTTAAGACGCTGCTACGTGGCAAAGAAGCTGTTCCTTTTAGGACCATAAAGTACATGTCAGCTAGTTTCAACTGCATACATTTATCTGGAGATTCAAAGACATAAGTTTAACATAAAACAATGGAAGACATTGTGCAACAAATGACGGGAGAAATAGGAAGTTATCAAGCCAATCAACTAGCAGATTTCTTCTTTTGGTGATCTTTTGGATTCTGCTGATGAAAATTTGATTATCTTCATGTTATTCTAAAAATGGTTACCAATGCACTGATAGATGTATGATTAGGATTTCATGTAAATAAATCATTTTTTCATAAAATGTTGGTCAACGTTCAATCAAGTTAACCAAAAAAATCAAGGTGCGACATTTTTTTGGGACTGGGGAGTATCATCTTAGTCATATATGAGCTTTATGTCTTACCATAACTGAACTCGGGAATAAATTGGTCTCTTAAGTGAGCCCTTCGATAGTCCTAGCGCAGTCTCAACACCCTCAAGCATCGTTTCTTTTACCCTCTCTGCTGTGGCAGTTGGAATATTTTCCTGTAAAACACAACAGCATAATTAGTAAATATCTCACTGAAAAAAATAAACGGAGAAAAAAAAAACAGTCTTTCATTTCTAGAGTATCAGAGGGTGGGCTGGGCAACCCGCAGAATGAATTAACAAGAACCATGGAAGGCTCTATTCCATCACATAGAATCTCCAACATTTTCACATATTTCAACCATATAATAAACGGACCCCACATGTGTTTCGAGCCCACAAAGCATGCAACCATATTAACACCCCAAATTGGGGGCCCAAACGTCTAGGTAACTAGGTTACACTAGTCTTCTCAGTCCCTTGCTTAAGATAGAAATAGGTTTTCAATTAGAGCACATACTTGGTGTATGATTTAAGCTAGTGAGGACAAAGTTTATGCTCCCTCCATCCCTAAATGAATGTCCATTTTCAAGAAATCTTTGTCCCAAAATGCATGTCCTGTTAGGTACCGAATTGTTTTCACTAGTCACTTTATACTTGCAAAATAAAATATTTTAAAAGTGGATAACAAGAATATTTATGCATCTTTGCCATTTAATTATACAAAATATAGACATTCTTAGAATGTCCCCCAAAATGAAATTTGGACATTCATTTAGGGACAGATGGAGTAGCAGTTTTTGTTCTCTCCCAATCTGCTTTTGTGTGGCTAACTTGGAGTACTTGTACAATAAAATGACCTGTGGAACTTTGTTCCGCTTCCCAAAAGCTGCCGTGCTGAAAAATGTCCAGCACTGAGGTCCACTTTTCTGGGAAATAGATAGTTTGTTCGTATTGTTTGCCATCCATGACACAGAATCTACTCCTTTCACAAATGCTCCTTCAAGATTGGCTGGTACAGGTAGAGGATCCTCAAATGCAGCAAGAAGTGCCCAAATAGAACTTAGTTCCAACCTCTGCAAGGATAAAAGAAATTCTGTAACACCAAAATAAGAAAAGAATGGAAAAAAAAAAAAGAGAAAGAGTAAGGGGCATAAATGACCTAAAATATTAACTTCAGGGGATTGAACTTTTAAAAATACCTTCATTTGCTTTGCAATAAGTGGCAAGCCTGAAGAAGAAAGCAAACGATTCGCGCATTTTCCTGATGATAACATAACAAAAGAGTGATCATATCTACATGTACTAAAAATAAACCCTTTAAAGCCTATGATGTAATAGAAATAAAAGGATTACTTGAAAGAATAGGACTAATCCATTTATCTTCTAATCATAATTCTTGTACATAATGAATAGGGTATAAAATACCACAGCAGTAGGCAAACCACTAATAACAAGAGTAAAGTGCACTATTGGTCCATGAACTTGTACATCCTTTCGGTAATAGTCCAAGTACTAAATATATGTGCAATATTCAATCTGTAACCTATACTATATTTTTCACGCTACATATACATAATTGGTTGATGCATTTATATCACCTTATAGTATCAGTCCCGAAGCAATACTCCCTCCGTCCCAAAACACCTTGCACCATTTTGAGAATGCACGGGAATTAAGGAAGGAGTATATATATTGAAAAGTATTGTGAGTGGGAAAGGGTTTGTGAGTATGATAAGTTGAGTGGGATTTACAAGTGGGGCCCCAAGTTAAGTGTGTGAGTATGACAAGTGGGGTAGAGAGAATAAAAAATAATAAATTTGTACATTTTTGGAAAGGGGACATACCAATGGGACACCCAAAAAGAAAATTAGTGCAAGGTGTTTTGGGACGGAGGGAGTATTATATAAGTGTAACAATATATACTAATATTTTTTGAGTTTGTTTCTCCAAAAAAAGTTGCACTTCTGAATCTATGTTGCAGATGTTCACTATGTATTTTTAATTGTTTGTACTTTTTTGTAGGTAGTCTTAAAGGGGGTTGTATCATGGGTCTATAGCCGGAGTTACACGAACCACCAAAGAACGATGAAGGGGAGGAGCGGGAATAGGATATAGTGCACGGGAAACTAACTTAAAACCTAAAAGGAACACATGTGTCTGATGCATGTGCAAGAAACTCGCATGGAATCATTTGCGGGATACACATACCTTTATAAATTAACACTAAAACTATTTCCCTTTTTAGAAACACTATACATATTGTTAGTCCACTAGTTAAAGTCTGCCGGTTAAAAATGCTAGTAATCTGACAGTTTCAATTAATGGACTAGTAGTTTTAATAGTAAAACTAACAGTTTTAAAGCCCTAAAAAAGTTTCCCCTAGAGTTTGGAAAAAATGTTTTTTATAAGACTTACTCATATGGAAGTTGTAAAGCCTTATAAAACCCCATTTTTCCTAGCGTTTGGAAAAACCAATCTTTTATAAGACTTGGTCATACAATTTAGTGTAGTACACTTATATTTCAAGTTTTTTTCAAAAAGAAGCTACAAATAAAATTTGCATTATATGATAACAGTGTTTTAATTTAGTTTCTTGTTTCTTTCCGATTAATATTCTTTAAGTCGCAGTGTGATTTATTGTGAAGCGAAAAATCCAGACATACTTAAGGAGTTGGTAGGAGACTTGAGAAACAGTAGGTAGACTTTACTGGCAACAATTAGCTATAAGGATTTCAAGTTGGCAACAGATTCTCCGTCAAATAGATATCCTTAAGAATATATTTCTAAGACATTTCTGGCACATATTGAGCACGATTGCTTCCTGTTACACATATCTAAAAGTTGGACCAACCGACCAAGTATTAACTTTACGCTTTTCAACATGAAGGCACAACGAAGTTGATTAGTATAGATGCTTGAGAGCACCATAATAATATCAATTCTCCATCATAAATGAGCATCAATTTTGTTTTATGTGTAATGACCATTAACAAAAATGATAACTTTAGGATGGAGGGAATATATGCTTAGGGTGTCAAGAGCGACATTTCTGGCTGGAACAGTTTATAATCTAATTCGCTATTTCTGGTGTTACTTAGTACTCTTAATAATCACCCAACTTTTCAAAAAAGTAAAAGGACATTTCAATAAGGAAGGAAAACTATATGAATGAACACAATCCATTGCTCAATTAGTAGCACTGGATTCTAAAGATGCATGCCTACCAGAGTTCTAGAAGTCAACACGGAAGAAACCAAGGAAATAGTTGCCCGTAGACAAATTAAAAATAGTAGATGTTGGGTTCAAAGAATTACCATTATGTGCAACAACAATAACATCAAATTGGCCTTGCAACTTTCCATTCTCACTCAAGTGCCACATCCCGTTGAATGGTTCAAGTTTACTTATCCAGCAAGGCCTCGCCACATTAACGATTGAAGTCTGCAACAAAGTTGACATTTATGTCCAGCTTAGAGATGAAGCACATAACTAGAGAAATAACTAACAGGAAGAGAAAGTGGCATTAAAACATGTTAACTCTCTTCTACAGATATAGTTCAGAGGGTTTGGAGAACAATACATATGAACTTGTGTGTGAATTGTGATAACCAGGGTGCAACCCATATCACATTAAACCCAAATGCATTAAGTTGATTGTCATACCATTGAATAAAAATTCAGATGCTTAAGGTGAAAGCATCAAATTTGAAAGGAAGGACCTCAAGAAAACTATCCAGAACAACCAGGGGCGGACCTTCCATATACATAGCAGGTGCAAGTGCACCTGCTCAATTTCCAGATTTAGTTAGAATTTTTTTAAAAAAATATAGTATATATCTATCTGTGCACCTGCAAAACATAAAAATTCCTTGGCACAGGTGGTTGGGTGCTGCAATTTCAGTCCAAAGGTGCACGGTTCGAAACACCTTGTTGTATTTTTTTCACTTCCAAGTTCCAACTATAAAATGCTTCCTTTCTCGGTTTCTCCCTTGCATTTATGGCATGGTTTCTCCCTCCCCATCCAATTATGGGCTTTCTTTTTCCTTCCAACTTGGGGCCAATTGCTAAAATTGACCTACCAAATTTGTTTAAAGCTTGTACTATACCCCTTTTTGTTTATGCATTATCAAACATATAGTAAGTTATAATATTTTCTTTTACTTAGTTTGGTAATTGGTTTTATTCATACGTTAATAATAAATTAATCACTCTATATTCTTGTTACTCTTTATCATAGTTAAAGGTAAAATATACATCATAGCTACCTTTTTTTTTCACTTTCTTTGTTATTTATTTATTGATACATCGGAAAATTAAATTTAAATAAATGAAAATGACTTAAAGTTTTATATTTTCGTCCCGTGTATAAAATAATTATAATTTTAAAGTCTTGTATTATACTCGCGTAAGAGACACTAAATCTGAAACTTTAGTGTAATTTGTGCACCTGCTGAAGAAAAGTTCGAGGTCCGCCACTGAGAACAACATACGTACCAACAAGAATACTATTTGCATAGAATATTTCGAATTTGAAGCGGGATTGGGATGCAGCGATTGTGTAATTCTTGTTCATTTTGTTGCTTTTCTTTCTTTTTGTGTATTTTGATGGACATCGTCGCTTGTATATATTCCTCTTTAATCTAATATACTTCTTTTCTTATCAACAAAAAAGAAAACTATTTGTATTCTCTGATGCAGAGTACCTGTGATAGTATTGAATCAGCAAGGAGGCGCATGCCATCAACAGCTATATATCTGACAGGAGTAGAAGGAAGTGGAGAAAAGATACCCCCTGATTCAAGCTCTCCTACAGTACCCAGCCACTGTCGAACCAAGCCTTCCTTCAACCATCCATCAACCAGTTCGGCAAACAGAGGATCACTAACAGTAAAGAATTGAGCGGCATGGTCAAATATCATTGATGGATCAACAATTCTGGTCCCCATTCGTCCTCCCAGTCCATGCATTCCCTATATTCAGCCAAACAGCGTGAGAAACAGCACAAACCTGGAACTCTTTCATTTATGCAACGAAACGATAAAACCTAATTAACAATGGAATAATTACCAAATGATGCAAAGTACTACACCTCACTTCAACTAAAATCGAGGAAGTGTGCTATACTGCTATCTAGTGACAATTCAATGAACCATATAATCATGTTATGAATAATGCAACGGGTTGCATATATTCGTAACAAAATTAGAAAGTATGTTTCGTTAAACTGTAAATAAATAGCACGCATATTGATAAAGTATGAGGATCCATCTCAAAACCAATTGGCTATGAGAGGAGTGACCCTAGATCTTTTTATAGTCAGGCATTGGCTAGTTAAGTCACGATATATGGGATAATTGCTCCAACACGTCCCTTCACGCGTAGCCGAGCTTTGGGCTTACGCGTGGACATATGATTGGGTGACGTGGGGCGAGATCATCGTGGGCCGAACTTTGGGCTCGCACGTGGGCTTCCACGTGGACATATAATTGGGTGACGTGGGGCTAGATCATCGTGGGCCGAACTTTGGGCTCGCACGTGTAAAGGGCCAGCTCTGATACCATGATAAAATTTGAGGTTCCATCTCAAAACCAATTCGCTATGAGAGGAGTGACCATAGATCTTTTTATAGTCAGGCATTGGCTAGTTAATTCACGATATGGGATAATTGCTCCAACACATATTGCATATATATGACGAATTGATAAAGTACATTGCACTAATGACTAAACTGTCACTAGATAATACATTGCATTCATTGTATCAAAAAAGAAAATACGTTGCATAGTTTGGTAGTTGGCCCATTAAACAATATGCTAAAATTACATTCATGATGCTTGGATATGCTCAATGAGCTGACTTCAAAATTAAGTGGCTCCCTCATTTTGAGTATTATAAAATTGAATTCACAATAATTTGCTTGTGTCGTTAACATTTAACACTCCCTTATAAATCCTTACAAAACTATGAAAACAACTACTCCCTTTGTCCCAAAGTATATATTCACCTTTCCTTTTTAGTATGTCCCATAGTATATGTCCACTTCCTAAAATGACAAAGAATCTCTAATATTTCTCCTACTCATTCTCTCTCCTACTTATATTTATACTCACAGAACCAATCAACTTACTATTCTCTTTCACTCATTATTCTCCTACTTTACTTTTATACTCACAACATTTACATCACTTTCGCTATTTCTTAATCTCCGTGCAAATGAGAGGGTGGACATATACCCTGGGACGGAGGGAGTAACATTTTCTCACAAGCACAGAGCAATTATAACAATAAACTATAAACAGATACTAGAACAATACTAACAATAGATTATGAATAGCCAACCGTGTCGAAGACAGTGGAACGAATTCCTCTCTTCTCGAGCTGGAGGGCACAAAGTAAACCGGACATTCCGCCGCCGATTATGGCGACATTTGGGTCGTCGCTGGTGCCGGACGTGAACGTCACCTGCTCCTGACTGAAGGTCTTCTTCAGAATTGACCTCCTTGATGTTCCATAAGAGGATTTTCTAGCGTACTTGCGATTTATGGGTTTCTTTGCTCCTGCGCAAATAGGGTTCATGGATTTGGTAATCAATGTTTTGCTCTCAATTTTTGTGAATTTTTTGGTGTTGAATTGGGAGAGAAATGTGGAGATGTTGAGAGGTTTGCATCCGCTATTCATAATCAATTTCTGGTTTTGCTATTTTGTTGCTGGTTGGTATGGTGGAAAAAATGGAGCTGCAGATAAGCTAGTAGTATTCAAATATGATGGGTGTTATTCACACCCCTTTCCTCTAACCAGACCCCTTCTAAGTTCTAAGTTCTTGCCTCTTTCTGTAACACCCCTACTTTTCACTACAATTAAATAATAACTTAATACGAATAAGTCCCAAAATCAGAATGCCCAACGGCTACAAATAACCACCATTCAAACTTTAACCAACGTTCAAATCCACAACGGCTAGTACAAACCACTAGCTCAAACGGTAACTAACGGAAAGTAAAGTTTATAACTTAACCGTAACGGAAACATAACTACTAAATAACTTTATTAAAAGATAACTCCTAAGCCGCCAAACCTTGCGACTCTTGATCTGCTTATTTATAACCTGGAGAGAGAAAAAAAAATGAAAGGAATGAGCGAACAATGCCCAGTAAGTTCATACGGTATCCCCTCGGGTACTAAGAGGAGATGACCGAAACGAACGGTAACAATGAATTACAATGAACGGATATAACTCAAGGATCAAACTAACACTCAGTTTGAAAAGAGACATTTACTTGATAAAACAATTCATTACTTGAAAACACGTGGCTTCAGAGGTAGTTTCCAAAACACAACATTTTACTCACACTTTACTTTTCTTTACTTTACTTTACTTCATTTAGGGATTAAGCACGTGCTGTACCCAGGGCTCGGGTTTCTACTGACCGCACCCAAAATCGGTATATCATGATAACCTACGTTACTTCATCAAGCAACGCAAAGGGGTCCACATGTTCAACTTAGAACTATGGATAACTGTAAGGGTCCACTTATCCGTTTCGGGATTATGGATAACTGTAGGGGTCCACTTATCCGTTTCGGGATTATGGATAACTGTAAGTCTTTTACTTATTACAAAACTTTACTTTAAAGAGCTTTTACAAAACAAAGCTTAACTTTACAAACTTTACTTGATCACTTTTGAAAAGATACACATCTCACTTGGACACCAAGGTTACAAAATCAATCATACACATGATAACCCTATTGAACAATAACCATATCAATAGAGGGGATAACAAAAGACGGAACAATTCGCAGAACGGAATAGTTATTAAAAGACTATCTAGCCACACAGATAGTTTACTTTATAAAAACAGAGATTGGGAATCCTAACAAAGGATTAAGAATCAATACACAACTAAGAGCGTAATCCCTTACCTTAGCTTCGTGTTCTACTAGCTTGCTTTACTCCGCTTGGACAATCTACAATATGAAATAGTCTAGCCTTAGACAAGAGAAAAATACTATTTTACTTCCGTCCCAATTTACTTCTTTTTTTACTCGATTAATTCCAGGGTTTAGTCATCTATCACCCTTTCCTAGTTAACCAATAACTTTAAGAATGACTACAACACCCCTAGGGTTTTTATTAGTCAATCCCCAATTCCCAATTTCACTACACAATTTACACACACTGATTTCACACTTTCTGCACACACTTACTGAGTACACCTACTGACAGACACACCCACCACTCTGAATTTACACCCACTCTGGTGCACCCATCACTCTAAACACACCCACACTTCAGACACACACTTCAGACACACACACACACCCACCATCAACCCACACACACACACCCACCATCTATTTCACTTACACGCACACACCACACATTGCAGTACACACACATCACGCACACACGCACAATCAGAGACACCCACGCCGCACACACACACACGCCGCCGCACACACACACGCCGCCGCACGCCCCGACACCCCAACACACACACACGCAGCACACACACTTCACAGTCCATCTTCTTCTCCCTTCTTAATTTCACACTACTAAACCCTAGTTCAAGAATTCTCATTTAGGGTTCTAAGATTGATTTTCTAGGGAGAAGGAGAAGAGCAAAAGTCTTTGGGTTTTACCTTAATTGGATTGGATTTCTCTTCTTCTTCCTTCCTTTCTTCCCGATCGATCTCCTCCTCCGGCTTTCTTCCCGTGCGGCGCTCTGTTCTCTCTCTCGCACTCTCTGTTTTTTTTTTTTCTTTTTGTGGAGGAAGCAGTAATAGGTTTAGGGATTTAAGAGGGAGTATTTATATTAATAGGCTTCCCAAATCCCTAATTTAAATTGGACTCCTAATCCTCCTAGTTAATGAATTGGGCTTTGCACTTTTGACCCAATAACTAAACTAAACTAATCATTAAGTTTGGCCCATTAATAATTAAGAGTTTAAGATAAATAAAATAGAAAAGGTAGTTCGGGTTATTACATTCTTACCCCCTTAAAAGAGTTTGGTCCTCCAAACTAAACGTACCTTAATCTTCGAACAAAGCGGGATACATATCACGCATTTCACTTTCGAGCTCCCACGTGGCTTCTCTTTCCGTGTGATTGCTCCACTGCACTTTTACGTACGGAATTACTCGCTTCCGCAAAACTTGATCTTTACGGTCTATAATCTTTACCGGCTTCTCATCATAACTCAAGTCTTCACGAAAACGTAATTGTTTGTACTCTATGACGTGGCTCGGGTCAGCTACGTATTTTCTCAACATCGATACGTGAAACACATTGTGCACACCAGACAGCACAGGAGGTAGAGCCAACTTATAGGCTACCGCCCCTATTCGTTCTAGAATCTCGAACGGCCCCACGTACCTAGGACTTAACTTCCCACGAATCCCAAACCGCATGACCCCTTTTGTCGGTGAGATCCTCAAGAATACATGATCCCCTATTTGGAACTCCAGATCGCGCCTTCGATTATCCGCATACGATTTCTGCCTACTCTGCGCAGTTAACAACCACTTGCGAATCTGTTGAACTTTATCCGCCGTTACTTGAACAATCTCGGGTCCAGTTAACTTTCTCTCGCCTACTTCATCCCAACACGCAGGCGATCTACATTTCCGCCCATAAAGAGCTTCATACGGCGCCATTCCAATACTAGAGTGGTAACTGTTGTTGTAGGCAAATTCCACTAGTGGTAGATGATCATCCCACGCTCCTTGCCAATCTAACGACGTTGCTCTCAATAGGTCTTCGAGAGTTTGAATCGTTCTTTCTGACTGTCCGTCTGTCTGAGGGTGAAATGCTGTACTCATAGTTAACTCCGTCCCTAACGCTTTCTGTAAACTCTTCCAGAAGTTTGATGTGAACCTCGCATCTCGGTCTGACACTATAGAGACCGGTATCCCATGTAACCTTACGATCTCATCCACGTACAACTTAGCTAACTTCTCCAACGAATCAGTTACCTTGATTGCTAGAAAGTGAGCCGATTTAGTGAGCCTATCCACTATGACCCAAATTGCGTTATGACCCTTCAACGTCTTGGGAAGTCCAATCACCAGGTCCATAGTGATGTGTTCCCACTTCCACTCTGGAATAGGTAACGATTGTAGTAGTCCCGCGGGTTTCTGGTGTTCACTTTTCACTTGCTGGCACACCAAACACTTAGAAACGAATTCCGCCACCTCATTCTTCATATTGTTCCACCAAAAGGATTCCTTTAGATCCTTATACATCTTAGTACTCCCAGGGTGAACCGAAAACCTTGAACAGTGAGCTTCTTCAAGAATTTCCCTCTTGATACTATCATTATTAGGCACCCAAATCCTTGATCGATACCTCATGATCCCGTCGTTGCTAACACGGAAGTCTATCATCCCCTTCTTACTGATAACCTTGTGAATCGCTTCCAACTCGTCATCCACATTCTGAGCTTCCTTGATTCTCACTAACAATGTTGGTTGGACGCTCAACTGAGCCAAATAGCCTTTAACTTTAACCTCTAGCTTTACTATTTCATTATCTCTCAATTCACTTACCCTCTTAGAAATCATAGTCGCTAATGTTCCATGGTTCTTTCTGCTTAATGCATCAGCCACCTTATTGGCCTTCCCAGGATGATACAAGATTTTGCAATCATAATCTTTAAGTAACTCTAGCCATCTCCTTTGCCTCATATTCAACTCTTTCTGAGTGAAAATGTACTTAAGACTTTTATGGTCGGTGTAAATTTCACATGGTACCCCATACAAATAGTGTCTCCAAATTTTCAATGCAAACACCACGGCCGCTAACTCCAAATCGTGGGTAGGATAGTTTTTCTCGTGGTTCTTGAGTTGCCTAGACGCATAAGCCACCACTTTATCATTTTGCATCAACACACAACCCAAACCTTTCAATGAAGCATCACTATAGATCACGAAGCCATCACTGCTTGTTGGTAACGTAAGGACAGGCGCAGACACCAATCGCCCTTTTAATTCTTGAAAACTCTTCTCACAATCGTCTGACCACACAAATCTTGTCCCTTTTGTGGTTAACCTGGTCAATGGTAGAGATAACTTCGAAAACCCTTCCACGAACCTACGGTAGTACCCTGCTAAACCCAAAAACTCCTTATCTCACTAACAGAAGTTGGTCTCTCCCAATTAACTATAGCCTCGACCTTTGCAGGGTCAACTGCTATCCCATTCTTAGATACCACATGTCCCAAAAACGCTACTTCCTCAAGCCAGAATTCACACTTCTTAAATTTGGCATACAACTTTTGCTCCCTCAAAATCTGTAACACTAATTTCAAATGTTCTTCATGCTCCTCTTTTGATTTCGAATACACCAAGATGTCATCGATGAATACTATTACACACTTGTCCAAATATTCTTGAAATACTCTATTCATAAGCTCCATGAACACAGCAGGCGCATTTGTCAGCCCAAACGGCATTACTAAGAACTCGTAGTGTCCATACCTTGTCCTAAAAGCCGTCTTTGCTACATCTTCCTTTTTCACTCTTAACTGATGGTAACCAGAACGTAGGTCAATCTTAGAGAAATAGCATGCACCTTGGAGTTGGTCAAACAAATCATCGATCCTTGGTAAAGGATACTTATTCTTAATTGTCACACGGTTTAACTCCCGATAGTCAATGCATAACCTCATCGACCCATCCTTCTTCTTTACAAATAATACCGGCGCACCCCAGGGTGATGCACTCGGTCTAATCAGGCCCTTGTCCAAAAGTTCTTGTAACTGCTCCTTTAACTCTTTAAGTTCCGGCGGAGCCATCCTATATGGTGCTCTTGAGATCGGTGCAGTCTCAGGTGCTAGATCTATCGAAAACTCCACTTGTCGCTCCGGCGGTATTCCAGGCAAATCTTCGGGAAAAACATCCTTGAAATCTTTTACTATGGAGAGGGATTCTATGGTCACTTCTTTCTTGTTTGACTCACCAACATACGCAAGAAATCCCTCACAACCTTTCCTTAACAGTTTACGAGCCTTCATTACGGAAATCAGGCCTGTTTGGACTCTTGGTTTCGCCCCTTGAAAACGAAATCCTTCTCCAGAGGGTAATTCAAAATTCACTTCTTTTCTAAAGCAGTCTACTTTGGCATGATACGCAGCCAACCAGTCCATACCTAGGATGATGTCAAAATCACTGAGATCCAGACATATAAGATCAACCTCGAGTTCTCTATCGCCTATCCTTAGAGGACAACTTTGAAACACTGAAGTAACTGGGATCGACTCCTTAGTCGGGGTATCAATTTCCAAGGGTACTTCTAACGCCTTAGGTGACAATTTTAACTGTTTTGCCAACTTAGAACTAATCACAGAATGAGTGGCACCAGAATCAATCAAAGCGTATACGTTGCGAGAATATAACTGAAGCGTACCTGCCACCAAGTCATTTGTGGCTCTAGCATCTCTAGCAGTCATGGTGAACACACGCCCCTGACCACCAGTCTTACTTTTATCTTCTGCCTTCACCCCATGAGTTTGTGCATTCTTCTTCGGCTCTGGGCACTTCCACTGTGGGTGCCCAATCTTCTCACAGTTATAGCATTTTCTGTCCTTGTACTTGCACGCATCAGCCTTATGATTGCCATCACACGCCGGGCATACTTCGGCGGTCCCATGCTCTTTAGCCTTTCCCTTATCGTACGCAGTTCGGTTTCCAAAGTTTCTGTTCGGGTACTTGTTTGCTGTACGATCATAGCTTCCCTCAGCTTTCCTCTTTCCATGATTATCACGGTCTCGGTCGTTGAACTGTCCCTTGCTCCCAGCTGAATCTTTATTAGTAGGCTTGTCTCCAGACTTCTTCTTTTCATCCCTCTTGCTGCGGTACTCATCAGACTCCCTTTCTACAATTCTGGCTCTGTCTAGCACTAACCCATATGTCGCTAACTGCAGAGGAGTGATTCTGTATCGAATCCGATCACTCAGTCCGGCTTCGAACTTCCTGGCCTTTTGTTCCTCGCTGTCGAAAAAGGTCGGTGCAAATTCCAGCAGATCTGTGAACCTTTCACTATACTCGTCCACTGTCTTGTCACCTTGAGTTAAATTCAAAAACTCTGCCACTCTGGCGTGACGAACACTAGCCGGGTAATATTTCTCATTGAATACTACTTTAAACCTTTCCCAGGTGAAATTTCCTTCACCCCTAGCCAAAGCTGCTCTCTTTTCTGCATCCCACCAAGTGCGAGCCGCACTCCTCAGCATGAATGTTGCAAAAACTACCTTCTGCTCTGTGGTACATTCCAAAGTTTCAAAAATGTGCTCCATATCCTTAACCCAGTCCTCCGGCTTCTCCTTTGAGGTACCGGAGAAAATGTCCGGCTTCCTCCTTTGAAACATTTCCAGCGGATCTCTCATTGGTACCTGCTGGGGTTGGTTTTGAGGTTGTGCTAGATGGTTCACCACCTGTCCGATTCCAGCCACGGTCTGGTTCAGCGTTTGCAGAAGGTTCGCCATGTTCGGATCAACATTACCTTGGTTTCCCGCGTTGCGAGCGTTACCACGGTTTCCTCTTCCTCTTCCAGACATCTGAAGTTAAGAAAGATTGAATTATAACTGATTGATGACCCACCACGAAAACGGGTTTTACATATTAATGACAATTGATTTAACTAGGTCGGTTACTTGACCTCACAATTTACTGTTTCATCGAGAGTCTATACTTAACTTGGTCTCATACTAACTTCACGTACATATTTATGTGTATATATCGGTCTTACTTTAGACCTTTCACTGCATCGACCTTACTTTAGGTCTTTAACTATATTAGTCGTTGTACTCAAACGAATTTCATACTTTTATAGGCCGTCCCCACAGAACTGATTACTATAATTTAACGCATTTACTAAGTTTATTCAAACATAGTTTAACTTAAGGAATCACATGACAAGAAATAACTTAACTTAAAAATAACTTTTATTTATGTAACTGAACTAAACTAGAATAGTCACTAAGTTCTTTACTAATAGAACTAAAAAGAATACTAAACCTTTTTAATGAAAGAATGCTAACTTCTAAAAAAAAATACTAAATAAATGGCTACTCCCCTCATAATCATGGGGTTACATTTTTCCTAGGTCTACCCCTAGGCCTTCCAGTAGGCACATAAACTTTCCTTGAACCTCTTGGCCTTCCTCTTGGCCTAGGGACCGGTTCTTCCTCCAGTACTTCATCTTCAATCATAATCGGGGCAGCTTCACTGCCCTCTACAATAACGTCAATTTCGGTGGCTTCTTCTTCAGTCACCACATTTTCTGCCACTGGCTCTTTATAGAAATTCCTATAAAATTCCTCTCTAATATTGGCTATTTCTTCGTCCTTTTTGTTTATTGCTTCTTTCAACTTTTCTATTTCTTCTCGAGCCTTATACCACGAACTTCTAGTTTGCATCCATTTGTCAAAGGTATAGTCCGCTTCCTTCTTTTTCTTCGTCAATTGTCCCTTTAGCTGCCTAATCGTCCATGCACCCCTTACGATTGCTCTCTCCTTGGGTGTTTTAGTCTTTAGTCCGTCCATGATCTACAATGTAAACACGCAAGCATTAAAATCACAAGCATCCCATAGTGTAATTCATTCTTAAAAGAAGATATCAATCACTCAAGCCATACTCAAGTACATACTCATCCTCATTTAGAATCTCCCTTTAGGTTCTTTCCTAAAATAGTAAATTTCTATAAAAGGAAAGTTTCCTAACTTAGAAAGTTTCCTAAAATGGAAAGTTTCCCTAAATAGCAGCTTCCCTTCATTAGTGCTTCCCAAAAGTACTTTGTTCTTATCAGAGTTCTAAAGCCCAACATCGTTAAGTACTACTTCTCCCACTAGTCTTAACTCCTAAGTCTGAGTCTCCCAAGTAATCATAAACCGGGGCTCTGATACCAACTGTAACACCCCTACTTTTCACTACAATTAAATAATAACTTAATACGAATAAGTCCCAAAATCAGAATGCCCAACGGCTACAAATAACCACCATTCAAACTTTAACCAACGTTCAAATCCACAACGGCTAGTACAAACCACTAGCTCAAACGGTAACTAACGGAAAGTAAAGTTTATAACTTAACCGTAACGGAAACATAACTACTAAATAACTTTATTAAAAGATAACTCCTAAGCCGCCAAACCTTGCGACTCTTGATCTGCTTATTTATAACCTGGAGAGAGAAAAAAAAAATGAAAGGAATGAGCGAACAATGCCCAGTAAGTTCATACGGTATCCCCTCGGGTACTAAGAGGAGATGACCGAAACGAACGGTAACAATGAATTACAATGAACGGATATAACTCAAGGATCAAACTAACACTCAGTTTGAAAAGAGACATTTACTTGATAAAACAATTCATTACTTGAAAACACGTGGCTTCAGAGGTAGTTTCCAAAACACAACATTTTACTCACACTTTACTTTTCTTTACTTTACTTTACTTCATTTAGGGATTAAGCACGTGCTGTACCCAGGGCTCGGGTTTCTACTGACCGCACCCAAAATCGGTATATCATGATAACCTACGTTACTTCATCAAGCAACGCAAAGGGGTCCACATGTTCAACTTAGAACTATGGATAACTGTAAGGGTCCACTTATCCGTTTCGGGATTATGGATAACTGTAGGGGTCCACTTATCCGTTTCGGGATTATGGATAACTGTAAGTCTTTTACTTATTACAAAACTTTACTTTAAAGAGCTTTTACAAAACAAAGCTTAACTTTACAAACTTTACTTGATCACTTTTGAAAAGATACACATCTCACTTGGACACCAAGGTTACAAAATCAATCATACACATGATAACCCTATTGAACAATAACCATATCAATAGAGGGGATAACAAAAGACGGAACAATTCGCAGAACGGAATAGTTATTAAAAGACTATCTAGCCACACAGATAGTTTACTTTATAAAAACAGAGATTGGGAATCCTAACAAAGGATTAAGAATCAATACACAACTAAGAGCGTAATCCCTTACCTTAGCTTCGTGTTCTACTAGCTTGCTTTACTCCGCTTGGACAATCTACAATATGAAATAGTCTAGCCTTAGACAAGAGAAAAATACTATTTTACTTCCGTCCCAATTTACTTCTTTTTTACTCGATTAATTCCAGGGTTTAGTCATCTATCACCCTTTCCTAGTTAACCAATAACTTTAAGAATGACTACAACACCCCTAGGGTTTTTATTAGTCAATCCCCAATTCCCAATTTCACTACACAATTTACACACACTGATTTCACACTTTCTGCACACACTTACTGAGTACACCTACTGACAGACACACCCACCACTCTGAATTTACACCCACTCTGGTGCACCCATCACTCTAAACACACCCACACTTCAGACACACACTTCAGACACACACACACACCACCATCAACCCACACACACACACCCACCATCTATTTCACTTACACGCACACACCACACATTGCAGTACACACACATCACGCACACACGCACAATCAGAGACACCCACGCCGCACACACACACACGCCGCCGCACACACACACGCCGCCGCACGCCCCGACACCCCAACACACACACACGCAGCACACACACTTCACAGTCCATCTTCTTCTCCCTTCTTAATTTCACACTACTAAACCCTAGTTCAAGAATTCTCATTTAGGGTTCTAAGATTGATTTTCTAGGGAGAAGGAGAAGAGCAAAAGTCTTTGGGTTTTACCTTAATTGGATTGGATTTCTCTTCTTCTTCCTTCCTTTCTTCCCGATCGATCTCCTCCTCCGCTTTCTTCCCGTGCGGCGCTCTGTTCTCTCTCTCGCACTCTCTGTTTTTTTTTTTTTCTTTTTGTGGAGGAAGCAGTAATAGGTTTAGGGATTTAAGAGGGAGTATTTATATTAATAGGCTTCCCAAATCCCTAATTTAAATTGGACTCCTAATCCTCCTAGTTAATGAATTGGGCTTTGCACTTTTGACCCAATAACTAAACTAAACTAATCATTAAGTTTGGCCCATTAATAATTAAGAGTTTAAGATAAATAAAATAGAAAAGGTAGTTCGGGTTATTACACTTTCAAACAAAAATAATACTCCCTCCCTCAAATATTCTTCTCATTTGCCATTTCGCATTATCCTAAAAAGTTTTTCACTTTTCTACAATTTAAGTTTAAAAATACATAAACAAAACATGACTAGTGAAGCAATTGTGCGTATCCTAAAAAGTTTGAATGGTCGGAGGGAGTAGTAATGATAATAATTACCTTCTTGCCAGCCAGAAGAAATTTGTGACCCTCAAACAATCAATTAACCTCTTTATGAGGACAAACTATTTCATTTATTCCCCTCGTGTACGCCCTCAATTCGTTTAATAAGTTAATATAAATCCTAAACTACCCATCCCCACCCAACTCTTAAATATATGCTAACCGTCCTCTACGACTCATTTGCAGTTCCCCTCTCTCTACGATCATTCCCTTTTCTCTCTATCCCTCTCTTTCTCGGATTAACGAGCCCCTCTAAGGCCCAAATGTCGCGGTTTCACCTCTTCCACCCGCATCTCCAACTCTCTTCGTGTGACCCCGACTGTACGTCCTTGAATCAGAATCAGATCATATTATCAAGTGTTCGGAACCACCGAAGCCAACAAAATCAATCATCAAGGATGGAGGGAGAGCGGTCAAGTAATTTGCAGTGGCATATTCATTCATCAATTTGATGACTCAACCGCAATCATTGTTGATTCCGGAGAGGTTCAGTCAATTTGAACCGAAAAGAACAATGTTGTTATCTTGTTGAACCAAAACAAATGTACATAGTATTGTATATCTTTTACATTAAATTAATGTTTTTGTTGTTTATTTAATTCCTAGTTTCGTCATTTTGAATTTTCATTTTTAATCTCTTTTGTGAATGGCCCGTTCTCCATCTTTTCGTCTCCTTTAATTTATATTTTATTATTACCGTCTAGTACTCTACTTTAATCTAAACTACCAATTAAGGTATGGATTTTTTAAACTAACCATCTAGTCCTTGGTTGGAATTAATATTACCACACATGACAATGCTACCCCCCATTACCCAAACAAAAACCTCACCCTAACCTTCCACTCTCTTCCATACATGGCCTTTACACCTTTCTCTTACTCTCTACCCTCCCTTCCATCCCTAATACTACCCTTTCCTTCCATGCCCGTCCAGTCACCCCCTCACTCTCTGTCACACAAAACACTTTCTATTTGTCCAAAATTTCTCTTTCTCTCTCTCCTCGTTTTCAACGACCTCCCTTTCCCACCTACTTTCGGCGACTCCCTCGGCGCTGCCTGACACCCTCTCCATATCTCATACACACACAAACTCTTCATATTTATCTAAAATATTATCTCTCACCTTTTTTCCGGCGACCCCCACTCCTCCCACATCTTTGCGACCCCCTCCGCACCGTCCGACACCCATTCTCTCTCTATCACACACACACACACACACATAAACTCTTCATAATCATGATGGAAGTTAACTTAAAATTACCACCACAACATGCATCTGCAGATGGCGGTAAAAGTAGAAAGTATGTTTTGCCAACAAAAAAAAATGTTTGGTTTCAAACAATATGTAGTTGGTTATTGTGGTTATACTAACTTTAATGATTTTGCTTGGTTATAGTTTCTAATCTGATGAATTTCATACTCCCTCTGGCTTAAAATGAATGGTCTAAATATATTAAAATTAGCCTTTAACTAATTAAGAGTAAATTTGACAAATTTTGTTCTTTTTTTCGAACAGAGCAAAACGTCATATTTTAAGAGTTAATGAACATGCTAATTTAAGATGAGGTCTTAAAATATTGTCATTGTACATGTATCAAATAGCAGTTATAACTAGGATGAAATACTGGGTGGTAATAATTAATTCTCTAAACCATAACTAGCCTCATTTGCTCACAGTTGTGAACTATACCTCACACCTCTGACCTTCTTCTCCGGCATCATCCCGTATTTGACCTTCTTCTATGGCTTACATCAATATAACTCCAAGTGATGGTGTGGTGATAGAGTTTAAACAATCGAGGACTAATATTAAGTTGGAAATTTTGTTTGAGACAATACTATTAGGGTGTTTATTTACTAGTGGTAGTTGAGTATTAAAGGTTTTTTACTCTAAGACATGCCCGTCTGAGTGCTTGAGACATGAGCAAATGTGTTTATTGAAAAGGTTGGGGACATGTATGTCTTAGGGGCCTTTGAATATTTGTGAATATCTAAACAGCTCATAATAAAATATACATCAGGCTAAGGGGCCTTATAGGAATTGACTCGTGTCAAAATACTGCTGCTTTAAAAGTTAGTATTTACCCTTATAAACTAAGCCCCGGTCTTCTCCATGGTTTACGGTCATCCCCTATTTCCTCCATAAATTTTCTAGTGATGGTGATGAAATAGTCTACAACCGTAGTTACCCCCACCCCCAAAAATACCTCCCTCCAAAATATCAAATATCGATGAAAACATATCCTTTAAGTGTTTAGTCTCTTCCGGTATAACATATGAAAAATCATTCGGACATATGATCAATTGAACACGATCACGGGTGTTGGCCAACCAAACTTCTTTTTGTGAGTTAAACCGGTAACAACCAAACACCCCTTGTTTTGTATTATCATGTGTGAAGGGTAAATGGTTTTGGCCATGAAGAAAGTTAAATCATAAGAAGTTGTTGAATAAATTGCAGCATGGTGATGGGGTGGGAGTAGATGAATTTGGTTGGGGATTGGCTTATAAGAAACATTCAGAATAATAATAAATAAAAAGATCGAGCTAAAATTGTGATCAATGTTGCCGTACCTTCGGACGGATATCTAGAAAGTCTTGTGTAGCTTGAAAAAAACACGAAAACAAAACGTGAACTAAGATGGGGCTTTACTGGCGAAAGCCCTCCGGCATGAGAATAAGTTAGAGGTTATTGAGAGAGAAAATAAGGCGTGTAAGGTAAATCCAGAGAAAAGAGATCAGACCTCAAAATAGGGTATGGGACCCCTATTTATACAAATCGGTTGGTTTGTTTTCAAAGTTGTAGATCCTATTTTGTAGGGATTTGAGTGTATCCTGATAGGGAAATGAGATCTCTTTTATTTATTTGATTCGTAAAGGAGTCTTCATAGCAAAGATCCCTTAGTGGGATAGGAGTCCTTGCTCATATATGACTCATATTTGAATCACTCGTCTATTCCTTGTTTGTATGCCTTCTGTGTTGCTCGTTATGGCCAGCTCGGCTCGACCAAGATGGTGGAAGATCTATGACAATGAACTCGTGAGCACGGTGATAAACGAGTTGGATGCCTGCTGAGGGTATGGGCTAGGTGGGCCTTCATCTATATGGGCTTCTTGTTCGATCCATATGAAAAACCAGACACACCCATTTGACTGAGTCGATTTATTCATTTCAAAAACAAGATATCCTAAATACATCATACCAAGTTAAGTGTCAAAATAAAAATAACAAACAAGCCCTAAGTGTGTACTAGGTCACTCACATGTGAAACTTAACTTGAATATAGGGACTAGTCGCACAACAAGTGAAAGTACATGGACTTCTTCGGCGAATATCACGCATTACAATTTACAAGGCCACTAAAACCTTGCTTACTCCTTCGTCCAATCAAATTCCCGCGCATTTGCTATTTGGGAGTTCTTCCCCGGCGACTGACCCGTCGACCGACCAAACTCTGCCTCAATAGCCCAAAATGGTGCTCCTTCGAAACAATAACCCACAAGCCCCTTCCCGTAAACGACCTTCAAATGCCTTCTCCTCCCCATTCATCCAACCGCCGAATAAAATCCCCAAATCTTCTTCCTCCACCGCCGCCGCCGCCGCCCCACCACCACCACCACCACCACCGCTGCCAACAACGGAAACTCTAAGCTCAGTTGACAAGATGGCTTCGATTCTGGCTGATGCCGGTTGCACTCTCCTCAATCCCACCGGCCAACCATGTATCCCCGCTGATCTCCACAAGCTCCGCCTCCATCTCAATCGATTCTTCTCCTCCGACGAACACTCTTCTCTCCGCTCACAGTTCCTCTCCTCCTTCTCGTCTTATATTAACTCCCCGAATAATTTCCGCCGGTTAGTTTCCCCGCTTGTCTAGGAATAATAATTACATTGTAATGATATTTGATATTTCCTAATGCTTGAATACGTTTCTATACAAATTTGTGTTCATTTCTGACAATTTTTAGGGTTTTACTACCATCACAATGCGACAATTCTGGTTCTGTGAGGAGTGAGAGCCTAGTTCGAGTACTACTGCTGGTTCCTTCCATCCAATTAGACATTCTAATCATGTTGCTTGAGAAACTACCTGAGTATTTTGATTCGGACCCTACGCAAAGGCTTGATGAGGACATATCAAGGCTGATACTGAACCAATTTAGGTGGCTTGACTTCCTTGTGGACTCGGAGAAATTTACCGAGAATTTGTTTCAAGTTTTGTCTATTTCCCCTCCTCACTTGAAGAAAGAGATCATTGGTTCATTGCCCGAGATTATTGGCGATAACAACAATAAGACTGTTGTTGATTCACTCGAAAAGCTGCTTCAGGATGATTCCACTTCTGTTGTAGCAGTTATTGACTGCTTCTCTAATCTTAACTTGGATGATCTGTTGCAAGAAAAGGTTGTCACTGTAGTCCGTGCCACTTTGATGTTAGACTAGGAAACTACATATCTTATTCCAGCAACTTTTACCTAGTTAATGAAACTTTGGCTTTTCTTTTATATTTGAAGGTGATTACTATTGCATTATCGTGCATACGAACAGTTGAAGCGGAAAACTTGCCTTACCTACTCAGATATCTTTTGCTTTCGGCGACTCCCATAAACACTAGAAGAATAATCTCACAGTTTCGGGAACAATATAAGTTGGTAGGAGTACTTAATACTCGTTCCACGCAACAGAATAAGCTTAAAGGAAAATCAGTTGTGAATAATGTTGAGGGTTCAGTTCTGGATGCTTTGGGATCCAGTCTTCGATTCAAAAGTGTAAGTTATCTTTCTTACAGTTATAGATTCTCCGGCAATTCTTAAGCATTGAGGTATGTTATGAAAAAAAATTCTATATGCAGATTCTATGTCAGGAAATACTGAATGAACTGAAATGCCTTGAGAGACCTCAGGATCATAAAGTGATTGATATATGGTTGCTTATGCTCATTTATGTGAACAATGAGTCTATGCAAAAGAGTGTGGAAAAGATTTTCAAAAAGAAAATTGTTGGAGGTTGTATTCAGGAAGTTATGTTTGAGCAGTGCATTTGTGGGAACAAGGATCTAGTGCAGGTAATATGTCTTGAACCTTGCTTTATTCAAGAGAGATACTCCCTCCGTCCCATAATAAATGTCACACTTTCCTTTTTAGTCGGTCCCAAAATAAATGTTGGTATTCCAAATAAGGAAATAGTCTTAGTGCAATGCACAAACTTGTAAAGCACATTCCTTAAAAACGTTGACAAGTCACATGCTACATTTATTATGAGACAGAGGGAGTATTTAGGCTTTAAGGAAAAACCTTGCATGATAACTTTGATTTTGTTGGAAATAAGTGAGGCCAACTTTGACAGTTTAACTTGCTTTTGTATTCAGGATTATTTCCCCTCATTCTTGTCATTGTCCGAGCACTTAATGGCTTGCAGAGAACAAAAAGCAAGGGAATTCAGCATTCACATCTATATGTATATGTTTGAAGGGTTAGCTGATATGTACTCACGGCAGGAAGTAAGATGCCATATCCCTTGATGCTTAAAGGAAGAAAAGAGGATAACTGCATTTTTCTAAAACTTAATTTTTGTGTTCATCACAGGTTTTAGGTGCATTAGTTACTCATGTGGGTTCTGGCGTCACTTTTGAAGTCAGTTCAGCTCTGGAGGCCATGGTTTTGTTGGCCTCGAGATATTCACAAGAACTAGTCCCACTTTCTTCTCACATAAGTGGTTTGCTTCTCATTTTCTTTGTTAATGCTATGATTATCAGTATTCTTGCCAAGCTTGATGTTACTTCTTGCTTACATCTTTGCTCATTCAGGAATCTTGGATTATTTGGAGGGATATAATGTTGAATGCCTGCACAAGGTTGTAGTTAATGCATTATTTTCTATGTGGTCTTACTTCGAACAAAATTACTCACTCTTCCACTCACACTTATCTCTGGACAGGTATATGAAGTATTTTGTCTTCTTGCATTATCCAGTCAATCCAGGTCGGAACCATTTAGGTCCTCTACTGCAAATGAACTATTGATGATCGTAAGAAAGCAGGTATGTGGAATTTGTTCCTTTCGGATCTTTCTTCCTTATTATGATTTTCGAAACAAGATTTTGAATTAATCTCATGCCTCATTTTTGCCTACGTTCTGCCCATGGTTTATTCTTCATTCTATGCTAATATAATAAGTGCTCCAGGTCAGCAGTACAGAGTTGAAGTACAAGAAGATGGGCCTGATAGGGACTCTGAAGATAGTTTCGCATCTCGTGAATGCAAATACTACAACCTCATCCTCTTATCAGGTGAAGGCAATTAGTTTTAAATTTTAGGCCTAACTCCGTTTCAGTCCATTGTACTTTTAAACGTGTTTCACTTTTATCATTGTACTACATTTCTTTTCTATAAATTCATTGTACCACAAATATGAATTCCATTTCTGCCAAAAAAGTTGTCTTTATTAACGGAAATGTTTAAAAAACTAACACTCATTAAATATTAATGAATCAAGTAACAAAATTGGGCCAAATTTTGGTGACTCGGTTAGATCCATCATCTACCCAAGCATCACAGTCAACGAACACCGTTAACACGACAGTTAACCACCACCACCGCTCTCAATCACCCCAAACCACTGCCACCCGAAATCCTCCATAAAAATGGTCAATTCATACATACTTACCCTCACAATCACTTGTGACAACACTCTCACCAATTTAATCATCTTTGTTCTTTAAAATGGAGGAATGAAAGCATTATACTCTAGGGGGCCATCAGCATAATTCATATTAATCAATACCCAATTCTAGATTTCATTAAATTCTATTTGAGCAAAAAATATCTAAGAAAGTCAAACCAATAGTAGTCGTTCATTAAGTCAAATTCATACCATTCAAATTACCTCTCATCACATCTCCAAATCATCAGTGATCCGTAACATCTGTTGGAAAAATTAATTGAAACATTGATTTGGACAACTTTGCTTTCCAGTTGTACTAAATTTCATTCACAAAATTAAAACACATTCTAGTTCGATTGTCTTCAAATGCCTGAAACTAATTATGCAAGTGTATTCATTATATTGAAAAATAGAATTAAAATACTTTCAGAAATTGATTTTAGGCATTTAAATAAAATCGTAGAAAGGGTCTTCTCATCATGACAAATTTGGTCCTTGTGGCGGGCAAAGTTGTCCAAACCAACATTTCTGCTAACTTTTCTAATGGGTCATTGACGCTCTGTTAACATTTTATTTTTGTGTGCTGTATAAAAAGTCCTTTTTGTTTATTTAAAGAGTACAGTGATACATACTATAGAAAAAAAAGTAAAAAGAGTACAGTGGTACAAGTAGACCTTTAAATTTGGTTAAAAGCGCATTTTCTCTTTTAAGAACAAAAGGTTGCTACTTAATGTTATGCAATTTACAAATATATTGTACTGGAATATGACTTCAACACTCCTGGTAATATCTTCTGCAGAAGTTGACCTATGAGGAGGCTCTAGAACTATTGAAAACATCTCTTAACTCTTGTAAACAGTTGCCATTACCGCTGATCCTTTTTTATGATGAGCTGTCAACTATGCTTTCTTGCAGCACTCTTCACCCATCAATTACAGAATGGTGAGTTGTATGGTTGAAACTTTACATGACTGTGATCTGTAACTTGTGAGATTATAACCAAATGTATATTGTAGGATTGGGAAACATGTAGGAGAATTTGAGTCCCTCTTTCTATGTGATCTTGAAAATGGGAGATTGCCAGTTTCTGATTCAGTTTGTGGCCTAGAAGGTAAGTAATAGGAACACTTAGATGCTACATAATATTTTTAATGTCATGGCTGTGGCTTGTCTGTTGCAAATAAATTGAATTGGGAAAGCTCAAGGTTCCTACTCTTGTTTTCCTATGCAGGGGAGCTTTGGATGAATTTGGATGGAGATATATCTCCAATTTGTATCAACATCTTGCCCCAGGTTTCCTCTGTTTTACGGTAATATTTATGGACTAGCCTCTCTCTCTCTCTCTCTCTCTCTTTTTTTTTTTTTTAAGAAATTGAATTGTTGGAATGCCAATTCGGTGATTGTGAGATACCCTAATGATGCGATTAAGTCTTGTAATCATGATTAAAAAGATGCCTAAACTTGATTAGGCCTAATTTTAAGTACGATCAGTCATACTACTCTTGATCAAGGCTTAACTAGTCAATTAACTTACTTGCATCTAATTCAGCCCATTTGTCTTATTAATCGTATAAAGTCATTACAAAAAAGAAATAAACACACTTTAAAGCATAAAATGACAGCATGATAAGCTAAATGAATGAATGCAACCTAGGGTGTTACAGTAGACTTGCTGCCTGAAAATAATTAATATCTACTTCCATTATAATGTTTCCTCTCATGCTTGTTGGGAATTACAGAGCCATCAATGTTACTGGAATGAGATTGGGATCCAGGTTCCTTAATTAGGCTTAGACTCTAATAGAGTTACTGTTGATATTCCTAGAATTAGAGTAGGGTAAGAAGTAGAGAAAGGCCCAAGTGTGAGCATGAGCTGGACTAGGCAGGTAGTAGACTATATTGGCCGTTTCACCTTAAAAACCAATTGGTTATTAGGGGAGTAGCCCCGCAAGTCTATATACCGGTCCATGTTTAGTTCTCTAACAGATGTGGGATATATTGTCTAACACGGCCCCTCACGTGTGACCCAGGGTTGAGCACGTGGACATTGTTGAAGATAAGAGATAGTGGGCCTTGTAAGATTTGATAGAGGGCCCAAGTAGAAGCGACGGAAGTAATCAGGCCACCATAGATCGGTGGCTCTAATACCATCTTAGAATTAGAGTTGGGTAAGAAGTAGAGAAAGGCCCAAGTGTGAGCATGAGCTGGACTGGGCCGGTATTATACTATATTGGAGGTTTCATCTTACAACCAATTGGTTATAAGGGGAGTAGCCCCTCATGTCTATATACCGGTCCATGTTTAGTTCTCTAGCAGATGTGGGATATATTGTCTAACAGATATTGTTTTAGTTAAAAGGCAATATTTCTGGTTCATCATTTCATTTCTCCAAATTTTAAGTCACTGAATATGTTTCAACTAAGGCTTTGTTGTTGTTGGGAAATTTTTTACAACCGTGTTTGTTAGTTACCAGTGTTATGCTTATTTATATTATTATTCTTTCACCCAGGGCTTCATCAATACAAATTCTTCCGGCTAATTTCCGCTTGCTATCTGAGGTATATCCATGAATTTGTTGAATAAAGTTCTTTGAAGGAGTGAATTAGCTTTTTGTTTGATATGGATTCTTGGCAGGTTGAGAGGTTGGCAAATCAGGGATCTCTTGGAGGAATTGATGCACTGCTTGGCTGTCCTTTGCATCTTCCTTCCCCTAAGGTGAACATAATATGGGAGCTCTCACTATCATAGTCAGAATTTTGCTGAAAAATTAAATCTTATCCATATTCATTTCGATCACAGCTTGATGTAACCATGTCATGTAACTGAAGTTATTTGCAAGTACAGCCCCTCCCCAAACCCACCCACCCCAAGCACCACCAAAAAATGCAGACACACTCAAAAGAAAAGAAGATGCAAGTAGAGATAAATTCAATGGTCACTGTAGACTCCAAGAGTTCAATCAGATAATTTCAGAGGAACATGTTGTATTCTAGATTAAGATAAAATTCACCAACAGTTTTCTTGTCATGATTTTACTATGAGTCGAATCCATACTCGTTTGAAATGCGTAAGTTACTATATTGGTGGAGTCAAAGAGCGTCAAAATAATCAGGGGTAGAAAATTTTATGGTAGAATCTAATGGGGGCCAAATTACAATGTAGTGCTTTTTTCGAACTGAAAATCGGCCGAAGTTGATAAATTTACAATTTTTGTTGTAAACCATCATTTTGTAATGCTACAAGGGAGTAAATGGCCTATGTTCCAAATTTAGGGGGGGTCCGGCCCCGATTTTTATGATGTGACTCCACCAGTGAAATAATGAGAACCATTTATTCTTACAAAATACTGATAGTATAATAAAAAAGTACTGAGTACATTAAAAAAGTTAATAGTAGTAGCATTTTGAAGGTTTCAATTGATTCACCTTCTTCACTGTACACATAATGTAGTATCTTATGCTCGGTACAAGTTATGGTAACTTTCCTATATAGCCAGTAATCACATTCACTAGTTCCCAGTGGTTAAAGTTATGCAGTAATTAGTTTTTTTTTTTCTTCTCGTTTTAATGCAACTGCTATAGCCCAATTTAATGACTTGTTTGTGTGGCCCAGTACTTTGGTGCATCTGCCTGGCTGTCTTTGAATGTGAAGGAGAAGCATATTTTGTGCCTCTCTCTCTATTATGCAGTCAACTGGATACGGGAGCTGGTAAGAGTTGACTCTTGCTTTCATTTCCCAAATCAAGGTGGTGATTTTATATCAAATTGTTGTGTGCAGTATCTAACATTTTCTTTTTGATGCTACATAGCTTAATGCATTCTGTACTCAAGTTTCTGGAAAATCTGACTGCATAAGTCAAGCAACAAAGGAGGATATATATAAAAAGCTATTCAAACGTTTGAGAAACCTTGTGTAAGTTTTCATGAAATGTGGTAGACAGTGCATTAGTTACTCATCACATTTCCAACTTATTGTTAGCTTTTGGATTAGTCCTTCATGATGGATGGTATTGGTTATGGAAAATATAATTCATATTCACTTTCTCGTATGGCTCCCTTAATTTTGTGATGAGATGCAGAAGGAGCCTTGTGCAATCTTTCATGAAACATCCTACAAAGTGCACTAGTTATTTCTTAAGTATCCAACTTATTTCTTGAGTTTTGGAGGTTTGTTCTTTTTCTAGGATGTGGACATTGAAAAATAGCAGATCATATTTATCTTTTCTATGTTACTCATTTAGCTAAATGTTAAATATCTCCCCAAGCGCACACCAAATCCAGATCACACCTTTGATAGAAATTCGCTCCACTCATGCACAAATAGGGTTTTGAAACCGCTCCTGGATGTATGGTCCCCACGAACAAAGCAAACATAACAGAAAACTTCAGGCTTGATAGAGAAGGTAAGGTTACTTTTAGGATGTGAAGGAAGAGGGGTTTGAAATGTAGAACGTTAAACGGCACCTTATTAAAGGACAACAAACACAATTAGCAAAAGATAAAAGAAATTTAGTGGGTATAGTGTTTAAGCAGCAGCTTCCAGCCTGAAATGCAGCAAAACAGCTACTCCAATAAATAAGATCTAGGAACAAATCCCTCCAAATCATAATAATACACTAATAAAATACGAACAATCGTTGAAATAATTATATATTCTAAAAATAACCATGATGCTCAGAATAATATTACTAACAATTTCCAGCCGGTGGGTTAACAATTGCAGACCTGTTCAAAAGTTGCTGACATGAACAGTATGAAACTTGACAGCAGCCAGCAAATTTACTCCAGATTCCTAAACAAACAGTTAGTCAAAACTCAAAAATCTGGACCTTTTCCTGATATAGAAGCAAAAGAAATTAAATTAGGTTATCTATCTATCAGTTGACAGAAAATGGATATTGTTTCTCTGTATCTGCTATGTTTTTCATGCAGGATTTAGATCAACTTTCATTTTCGTTTTCTTGTTTTCCTAGGTTGTACGAAGGTGTTTATTTCAAGATAACTGTGCCTAACAGTTCTCCACTTACATCACTTTATAACACATGCCTGTTTCACACCTAATGCATCATGGCTTTCCTTATCTTTCTGAAGAGCTGACAGGAAGACTATCAAACTGCAGATATCTAGAGGGCTTGCTGAACAACTTCCTCGAACAATGTCCATTCTCGTTACCTGAGCTCTGTTCTCATGTTGAGCCATCGTCATCTTCCTTTCCGCGCCAGCCAAATCATGGAGTGCAGGTTGGAAAGAAAAGAGAACATGGTAAGAGTAGCGAGAATTCCTCTGAAAACTGCAAGATGAAAGATAAAAAGAAGTCAAAGGGATCTAGAAATTCAGAGACAACTGGAAAAGCTACACAGCCTACAATTGTTGATGTATGGAGAAAAGCAGGTGCAATACCAAGCCAAGATGTTGCCAATGAAGATTCTGTTGGTACGCTTGCTAAGGGCAGTGCATCTGGGTCGGCAGATAATCAGACCAACTCTACTGAACCATTAAATGTAGAAATTTTCACATCTCCGAAGCTATTAGAGGCTCAACAATATAAATTTAGGCCTCTTTCAAATGATTGCTTTTCTATTTGGGCATTTCAAAAGGTGAATACTATATCCTTCTTTGAAGAACTTTGTTTATGTTAACTTTTCTTCTTTTTAATATAAGAACATCAGAATATATTATGAATATTCAAAGCTTCATCTTGACTTAATATCTAGGAATAACAGTCATATACTCCCTCTATCCCATAATAAGTGGCGCACTTTCCTTTTTGGTCCGTCCTAAAATAAATGTTGCATTTCTAAATTAGGAAATAACCTTAGTGCAATTTCACTATGGCACAAGCAAAGTACAAATTGATAACACTTTTTAAAAATGTTGACAAGTGACCTCAAAAAAGAAATGTTGACAAGTCAAATGACACACTTAATATGGAACAAAGGGAGTATAATATAATTAATTTGCTCTGTCAAGGATACCATGTTCTAAATATGAGAGAGTTCCGTGTGGCATGAAAGGTCTTCAGGGAGAATTTCCTTTGATTCTCTACCATATACCCCTTCCGTCTTTTTTTTTGTTCACACCACAGGGTGTGCGCGGGTTAAAGAAAGTTATAATAGTGGTAATGGAGTAGATGTTGTATGAAAAGTGAGGTAAGAGAGAGAAGTATGTGGATAAATGTTGTGAGTATGACAAGTGGGCCCCATTGAATAAAGAAATATTATAAACTTTCCATTTTTGGGGTGTGAACTTACAAAGGGGACACCTAAAGTGGCAAAGTGTGAACTATCTAAAAAGATGGAGGGAGTATGATTTTCCAGTGTTTGTAGTTGCCAATGCACGTACTTCCCTTGAAGAGATTTTAGAAAATAGATTTTTTGAATTGACGCCTGAACTATGCACAATCTTTGATGCTCGAGGGATACAGTATTCCCTGCAGCCTTTAGGAACACGATGACAATTTCTCATTCTCCTTGTGTTTGAATTTATAAACTTGTTATATAGTGAAAAATCATCTAAATTGATACTCCATACGTCCCAATTTAAGGCTCCTAGTTGACTTTACATGCTTATTAAGAAAACAATAAAAAGTACTAAGCATTATAAATTTATAATTATTATGGGGGCATGTTTGTCTAAATTATTATTCACAAACACTATTCAAGCCACTAGCATTTTTTTTTTCTTTTTTTCAAATTCCACGAACTATGGACTTTAAGAAAACAATAAAAAGAACAGGTTTTTCCATGCGTCAAGCCTCAATGTATTAATTGCTGTGTGAAACTCAAGCTACTTTAGATTCACTATTATAGTGTACTTACCAATGGTGCAAGAATCACAAACTTATTACCGTATTGTTGGCAAAGAAATGACCTCGTCCTCGAGAATTCCATTGTTGTAGGGTGTGGTAAGACTTCGCATATTCAAATTTATTGCACACAACGACTATTTCCACTCTTCAACATAGCTTCATTGTTTAATAAATAGAAATCCCTCTGACGGGTTATTTGGCTTTAGTGGAGTGTAATTTCTGTCTAATGTGTCTGTTGCTCAAATGCAGAATCTGGATTCTTGTTGTGCCGATCCTGCTTCTGAGGTATCTTCGCCATTTACCCAATGTAGTACCCACTTGCTTGATATCCCTGCTTTAATAAGCATGCACAACTTAACTCTTGTGAATGTTTTTTTTTTTTTTTTTTTTTAAATTTCCAGTTACCTCTTCATCTGTACCTCCTACGAGATCTTCACAGAAAGTTGGAATTAATCAGTCTTAAACCAACTTCAGCCAGATGTCTGAGCAGTCCAACTGGTTCCAGCGGGATCACGGGTATTGAATTCTTAAGCATAATTCAGCATCTTTTTCCCACTCTCAAGGGCAAGCTTGATTCAGCTGTTTCTGTTCTTGACCATGGTAAGGTACCTACATGCATAATCAGCTGGATAATCTTCATAAGCTTGTCACTATATTTTTTTATCAATAAATACTTGTAGGATGTGAAACCTGTCAAGATCATTGGAATTTTCAATCTGCATTAGCTGGCAACCCAGAAATCACCAACATGGTTGTTTCTGCCTCATCAGTTTCAAGTTCAGTTGTTAAAGAAACACTACGTTGCTTTAGTAAGGTATTCACTCATTGTTGTCCATGCTCATTGAAAGAAAGTTCATATATATTTTCTAGTCCCTTTGGTAAGCTTCACTTGTATCTGCAAATAGTTGGACGTGTATTTGTGTTTTCTTTCTCTTCATTATAAGTTTCGTGCTTGTTTATTGCAGTTGTTAAGTCTTCCCCAAGTTCAGATGGAGAAAGCAGTGCTCTCTGATCTGCTCGAGGCCTTTCAGGTCAAAGATTTACCTGAATGCAGTTTTTCAGGAATGAAATCTATACCTTCACCTAGGCACCTAGATTATCTATATTGTGGTTCTTATTCGTTCTTGGAAGCGATTTTGGGTGTAGGTATGCCACTTTACTCTCTTTGTCTAGAAGTGCCTCAGTCAATGTGAGATCCAGGCTCTTACTGCCTAACAAATTGTTTCTGCAGCAAGTTCCTTCTCATTTACACTGGCTTTTGAAGTGGTGTTTGCTTTAGAATCAGTGGTTTTATCTGTTCGAAGCCTCCTTGATAAATCTATGGGAAATGGTAATGATACTCGGGGAGGAGTTTCTCCGAACCTCCTTTCTGCTTTGACCAATCGATTGGGCGCTTCTGCTCAGAAACTGTTAAAGCATAACTGGGATCATAACAATCTTGAAAATGGTTGGAAGGGAAAAGTAAGTACATCAATTTGTTTAGTTTATGCTCCTGGTTTCTAGCATTAATGTTATGTTTGATGGTTGTTTTCCTTTTTTACTTAAAAAAAAAAATGTTTGATGATTGTGCATATCCCCATTGTGTTGCAGGGGGAAATGGTGCAGAAGATAGTGCACATTTACTTGGAGAATTGTGAGTCACCAACCGGATTATTGGATGAACTCGCATGTTCTACCTTGCCTAAGGTAAGGTGTGAGAAATTCCAAGCAAATTATCCATAAACTAATTGCTAGGGAATAATGAAGATGAACATGTTGCTTATAATTTTGAACCTTGTACTTAAAGCATGGTTAGTCGACACACTTTCCTAGGTTTTAGACTTTTAGTTAACATATAAGGTTATGTTAAGTTTAGAATTTTGGCTCCAACTGACATTACAATTTTCAGTTTGGTAGCTCGATGATAAGGATTTTTAAGTTACTTTGGTTAACAGTTTTCTTAAGCATGCCCATCAGAAGGTTTTGTGCTTTGTTTTGATTGTCAGGTATATTCTTCAAGAGGAACAACAAATGACGCGGAGGATTGCCATGGTTTCACTACTCTGTGTTCTGCAACATTTGCTGTATGGTATAGAGAGCTGGTGAGATGTTTCACTCTCTCCTGTTATTCTCATTTATACGGAGATGTTCTTTAGTGATGGTGTTGATCATGATGGTTTAATGCTGCAGCATGAGCAAAATCTTGTTACACTCGTGATATTGGTAAGCCATATGTCCTGCTCATTCCCTGAAGATTACACATATACTCCCTCCATCCACTTCAAATTAGATGATTTTGACAAAAAATAGTCAACTTGGTTGCTCTTTGACCATGAATTTGAAGAAAATTTAATTATCCAAATGAAAATTTAAACATTGTTACTGTAGTAACTGTATCATCATTAAGAACGCTCTCACTAACAACTATAGATTTTCATCAACATAATCAAATCTTCTGTAAAGTCTTGGTCAAAGTGCAATCTAATTGACTGTTCTGGTCAAAATTGTTTAATTTTAAATGGGTCGGAGGAGTACTGTGCTTTGATTTTAGAGAAGTGTTATAGTCTGTCTCATCTCTTTACTCTATTAGGTTAAAGAAGCTATGCATCTCCAGAAATCAAGAGCTGATTCTCAACACGGAGCTGTTGAAGCACTTCTGAACAAACTCCAACAGTCTGTCAATGTGGTTGTGTCGTTAATAAGTCTATGCAGGGCTAATGACAAGGTAAGCAGTACCTGGTAACTTAGTCCCACAGCCTCAAACTGCAAGCTTTGACAAGTGGCAATGTGATATAGGTGGGTGTTCGTGCCATGGCTGTCAAATATGGTGGGAAGTTTGTTGGTTCCTTCTTAAAAGGTACTTGTTTGCACTTCTATTTGCAATTCTCCGTAACAGTTCGAATGGGTGTACTGAAGCATGATATTTCTGCAGTTTTTGATTTCCTGCAAAACCAATTTCATAAGCACAACGAAGTTATCATTCAACTGGTGAGATGAGCTTGGTTTACAATGATTGATAGTTTAAACTAGAACTTGAATTAAGTTGAAGTTCTGCTTACTTATTGCTCTGTACTTGAATAAAGGTTAAAGAACTTCAGAAGGCAACAAGAACCATTCAGATATTATGTTCTGAGGCGAAGGTCAGTTTTCAAATTTCTATGTATTAGTATGGCAATACTTTCAGCACTTTTGTGGCACTTATTTTTTTCTTTATTTTTGGAAGGGCTTGAAACAAATAGTTATCACCAGCAAAATTCCTGATACTAAGAGATCCTTGGAGCGCTTCTTATTTCGCGTTAAGGCTCTCCTCCATACTACGTCAAGTGGCTGCACCATTGAGTTGGGTCGGTAAAATTTTCCTTTTCATTAATCCTAGAAACATACTCGTTTAGCCCTGATTTCACCCATCTTTTGCTGCGTGACACGCACACACGCAGACACATTCATGCGCACTCACATATCAGTGTATATATCATATATATAATATATATATCTGCATCTCCACAAACTGTAACCTGACAATGTTGATTGTTCCTCTTTTGTTTCTTTCTAATAACTAGTTTGTGAATTGTGCATTGCACATGTTCTTGCTGCTCATTTAGTATACAACAACAACAACAGCAGAGCCTTAGTCCCAAAATGATTCGGGGTCGGCTAACTTGAACCATCGTAAGGGCTCGTTGCATAAAAAAATAAATAAATTAATAAAATAAAACTAAATAAGGAAATAGGTGGGAAGAGTATTTAAAAAGAAAAACAGAAAAGAAATTAAATTTAGAAAAAAAATTGAATAAGAAGATACTGAAAAATGACATAAGTATTTCACTTCGTTAACTTGAGTCCACACTTGTTTCAACTGTTATTTAGGATTCCAAGAAATTGAGATTCTATCAAACACTGATTGAACTCAGCTTACAGTTTACACTACACCTATCTTGTTGATTTTAATAGTTAAATATATACCATTGAGAAAATTATGGAGTCATATTCGGGAGACTTTCTTTGACATTTTCTCGTTATATTATTTCTTCAATGCTACCTGACTCCCCGTATGGTCTCTTTTTCTACTTAATACCTAGCCAATTGGAATTGGAAGAACATTGTTCTCTTCCATTTCCAATACAAGGATTAAAATTGAGGTACCCAAACGTACCCATAATCTTCTGTTTAGTTTTACAAATTTCATAAAGAAATTATGCAAATTAAGAGGTATTTTTGGAATAGAAAGGTTAATATGAAAATGGGATTGGTTCTCTAGACAACAATAGTTAAAAGATCGATCCCAATTTTTTGTCGTACATTGTAACAACACCCTCCTCCCGGTTCAATTGTGGTGTTGTTTATATCACATTTATTAAGATGTACGTTTCGTTGTTTGTAGCTTCATAAAATATCACTTGGCATTATTTCCTTTTTTAGAAATGTGAAACTTTTTTCAGATAGACAAAAAATGATAATACGATTCGTTTTCTTGGATGGATGGAGTATTTTAAATTCTTGAGATCTTGTCACAATCATCAGCAATTTGACTTGTGGGACCCCAGTTGGTCAAGAAATGTGAATGACTGCAGAATTGTCTCATTTACTGCAACAGAATGCACCATCCATACCTTTGAGTTGTTTTTAAATTTTAACCTAGTTTTGTGTCGAAGTCTTGTGCTAATTATATTATTATACTCCGTAATACTCCCTCCATCAGAAAATGATCTTCCCACATTTTTTAGCGTCACTACGAATGAATTTGAACAAGAATTTTAAGTTGGTTCAATTATCCTAATGAAAATTTAAAACTTTTTATTGATACTAGTTTGTTTTGGCAGGTAACTTGAAACATAAAGACTTGACGGGCCAAGTGGTTAGCTCCCAAGCATATTTAGATGAAAGCTTGGATGAAGAAGATCTTGGTGAAGAAGCTGTTTCTGAGGATCCGTTAATGAGTGCTGTTAGTGATTAAGATGGAGATACTGAATCGGGTTGATCACATCAGCGTGAGTATGATGAAATTTGTTTTTCAGAGCTCCGAAAATCTGTAGTCCTTCATGAGCTGTTGCTGCTTACTATAATCCTGTGCTGTTATAGCTGTCTGGCTTTAGAATAGTGCTACATGTACATAATTTATGTGCATAAAATTCTATAAGGTGTTAAATTGTATGGCAGCCCAATTCATCATGGTGTTGTACTGTACAACCACAAAACATACTTTGTACATACTCCCTCTGTCCCAAAATGATCTTCTCATTTGCCATGTTTAATTGTCCCAAAAAGTTCTTCTCATTTCTATAATCTAGGCTTTAAAAGTGCACAAACAAAACATGGCTAGTGAAACAAGTGTTTACATCCTTAAAAAAGTTTGAATAGTCAAACATGAAAATCATTTTGGGACGGAGGGAGTATATTCTGCCTTTACATTCATTCAGTTTCCTTCACTTCATTCCACAGTAAAGAAAAAGTTGCATTCATATTTTTCTATGGCTCATCACTTTTCGGACCCACTCTCCCGTTTTAAGCATGTACTCCCTCCGTCCTAAAATGATCTTCATATTTTTTCCAAAACTATTACGAAGGAAGTTTGAACAATAATTTCAAGTTGATTCAATTATATTAATGAAAATCTAAAACGTGTCATTGATAGTATTGTTGGTGGTGTATCAATAACCAATTTTAGATCTTCATTAGTATTATTGAATCAACTTTGAATTATTGCTCAAACTTCGTAACTGCGGAAAAAATATGAAAATCATTTTGGGACGGAGGGAGTATATATATATATATATATATTTTTTTTTCCAGTTTTAACCATCTTACTTTATACTCCCTCTGTCCAAAAATGTTATTCCCACTTTTTTGCTATTATGCAAATGAACTTTGAGCAATAATTTTAAGTTAATTTAATTATCCTAATGAAAATCTAAAACTTATTATTGGTAGTATTGTTGATGGTGTCTCAATAACAAGTTTTAGATTTTCATTAGTATAATTTAAGCACCTTAAAATTATTGCTCAAAGTTCTTTCGTACTAATGATAAAAAAATGAGAACATCATTCTGATAGGGAGGAAGTATATGCTATCGATTTCACCTCTTACCCTAATGACACACAAAAAAGTTTGTTTCATTTATAAAACTTTAAGACCTGTATAGAGTCTATAGACAGTCCCTCGTTCGCAAGAATGAAACTCAAAGGAATTGACGGGGAACATATCTAGTGAGAATCTACCAAACATTTCGAGTTTGGTGAACGTTGGTGGCGGATTTGGCGCTGTTATGGAAGATTTAAGTCGTGGTTGGTGTGGTAGGAAATTTAACTTTTTAGACGATAGTGTTTTTTTTTGGCAAATTCTCATTAATTTAGTTAAGTTTTATTGATAAAGAAGTAACTTTTTTTTTTTTATGTCGTTAAGGTAAGGGTAGGGTGAAACTGAATGCGTGTATAAAGTAGGATGGTTACAATTGCAAAAAAGACTGTATGGATGATTAAAACCGGAACTTCATTATAGTACAGTGGGTCAAAAACGTAGACCTTGTATTTTCTAAAATGTTTAAGCTTCGTCGTTACTACTCAACGTTATCATAAAGGTTCAAGAGAGCGAGGGATATGGTAGGGCCCGAATCGGGGTGTGTTGGAGATTTGAGCATCTTAGGAGTATCTAGCACATACCAAAAGTAAATGGGAAAAAACAACAAACATGAAGGGAAGAAAGCAATAAACAATGAAATCAGTAAGATGTCCAACTCATTTTGAAAGTAAATAACACTTCACATGCCTCACACAAATATGTAATTATGTGAGAAAGATGTCAATTGATCGGACAAATCGGGAGAAAGACATGTCCAATGGTCGGACATATCGGGTTGAAAACAAAAACTTTCCTAATTCGTAACTAGACCCAGACTTGTACCTCTCGTTTGGAGTTCTTTCAATATTATGAGAGATAAAAAAGAAACGCCTTCTTACATTTTTAATGAATGCATCTTTAAATTATATCACAACACCAAGCTTGTGTGATAGAAATTGGTTTTAAGGGTTTCTAAAAAAACATTTTAATGTCACATGACTACCAATCGTTAGTTATTTAAAGGTTAAAATGGCAAACTTTTCATTTTTTGAAAGTGGTCACTATATTTTCCTTTGCAATGTCCTCATGATTTTCGCAATGTGTTCTAAATTTTCGCAATGTATTCACATAATGTCACATGACTAACAATTGTTAAATATTTAATGGATACACATACAATAACGAAAACATAACTGAAGAAAAGAGACACACTCAATTTACGAAACAATGCATTTTCTCTTGTTCTATAGAAGAAACTGTTAATGAGTGAAATTTAAGTCAATTGGCTTCGAGTTCATAAACACGTTTCGTTGTTTCTTTCCTTTGTCTATGCCTCTGTGTTATCTTTCCCACATTGACTGCGACGTAGTGTTGTGCGTAGCGAGGGCATATGGCTAGTTACAAATTCGTTAAAATATATCCAAACTTGAAGATTATGAAGACCGTGATGAATTATATGTATGAGGATTATGGGCTTTGAAAGTGGGTTCCAAAATCGAGCCTATGGTTTTGACATATTTGCAATTGAGGATTTTGAAAGTGGGTGGAGGGAGTGGAGGAAGACAATGGAGAGGGTGGTGGGGGAAAGGGGCTAGAGTAAGAGTTGGGTTGGGGGGGGGGGGGGAGCACTTTTTCTTTCTTTCAGTTATGTCATTAGTTTAGATAGAACAAAATCTGTTAAATATTTAACGAATGTTAGTCAGGTGTTTCACATTTGAACTTTGCTGGCAAGTAGTTTTTCCTCCTAACTTTTTCTCTCAACTTGTAACTGATTTCTCTCCCAACTTCCATCTTCTTCCTCGAGAAAAAAACCGTCTGTCTTCTTCCATTTTCATTTTTTCAACAACACAGTTTTTTTCTTCATTTCTTTGGTGCTCATTCTTGTTATACGCATTCAACAACACAAATTTTTGTAATCTCTCTAGATTTTCCCTTTTGATGTATAATAAATTTCTCTCCTATGTGAGAGTCATTGTTTTCACTCCATAGTGAGAGCCGTTGTTTTCTCTCCTCTGTGAGAGCCTGTGTTTCGTTGTTTTTTCGTCTTAAAATGATGACGATTGCATTTTCGCACAATGTAGTGGATGCCGTTGGTCTTACTGCACAACGATGGTTCGCGGATTTTGAGATATGTGGTGGGCGTTTAGTCGTCAACCCGAATTCTGTATATCAAGTACTAAGCGCAAAATATTACCAGAGAGAGGATTTTTTAAATGCCGAATTAAGGCAGTGTCAAAGTTTTACTTGGAGCGAAATTCGATCGTCTCAAGATTTGGATCGAAAATATTGTTATTGTTTGTTAAGCAATGTAATTGCTATTGTTATTTGGAGTGAACCTCCAGTCTATGTGATGTGTCATCTCTTTTTTAACTTGTGAATGAAATTGCTTTCTCGTTTGCTGAAAAATAAAATAAAAATGAATGTTAGTCAGGTGGCATAATATGATTTTAATCCATTAAATATATATATATATATATATAAAGTTGGCCAAAAGAGCTGTGGTATTGACATGTGGACAACAATGGAGAAAGCTTGCATTTGGAGAAGCCACATCAACAACATACTAATAAATAAGTGACTTTCCATTTTCTTTTCATTAGCTAATACTATTAGCTAATAATAATAGTTACTAAAAAGGGTAACTATAATAGTTAACTATTATAGTAACTATTACTATTATTAGTAATAGTTAACTATAATAGTTAACCATTATAGTTAACTATTACTCTTATTAGTAATAGTTACTATTATAGTTAACTATATTAGTTAACTATTACTATTAATAGTATTAGTTACAATACAAGTTAAATATTACTATTAATAGTATTAGTTAACTATAATAGTTACTATTATAGTTAACTATATTAGTTAACTATTACTATTAATAGTATTAGTTAACAACATTAGTTACAATACAAGTTAAATATTACTATTAATAGTATTAGTTAACTATAATAGTTACTATATTAGTTAACTATTAATATTAATAGTATTAGTTAACTATAATAGTTACTATATAGTTAATTATTACTATTAATAGTATTAGTTAACCATAATAGTTACTTTATAAGTTATTTTTTACTATTAATAGTATTGGTTAACTATAATAAGCTACATACATTAACTATTACTATTATTAGTATTAGTTAATTATAATAGTTATTATATAAGTTAGATTATTAATTTTTAATATTAATTAATCATAATAGTTACTATATCAATTAACTATTACTATTAATAATATTATTTCATTATAATAATTATATTAATAATTATTATTATATAGACTAATCATTGCTATTAATATATATATTAACTATTACTATCAATGGTATTAATTAATTATAATAGTTATTAGAATAATAGTAATCATATAGATTAATTTTATTATTAATAGTATTAGTTAAAATGATTATTACTATATTAGTTAACTTTAGTTAAAATATTTTTTAAGACATAGTATTGGTTTCCCGTGCAGAGCACGGGTTACCCGCTAGTATACTTGACGATGGCTGAATCAATATACTCACTTCGTTCATTTTGGGCGTCATATGCTTTACTCACTCAAAATGTTCACTGTTATATTTTCTATCCACTAACTTATTTTATCTCTCATACCCACTCACAATATTTACTTTTCTTCTAACATACTGGATATAGTTAAATACAGGGAATCAAAAATACAGGGAAGGGCTAAAATTACCCAAATACCCCTTTATATACTTATTTTGGGCATTTTGATTTCAAATCGTTTGTTTCAAACTCTCTGTAACCTATACCACGAAACCGACGACGCCGCACACCAGACCGCACCACCACCGACGCCGACGCGAGACCCACGACCACCACCACACGACGATGGCGAGAGTGAAAGTTCCCAAGAACGTTCCCAAGGCCGCCGCCGGTGCTTCCGCCGCTTCCATCACCGCCGCCGGATCTTCATCTAGGACCGTTCCGGTAAAAATGGTAATGTAAATTAAAATGTTATATTAACCTAATTTTACACTCATCAAATTCCCAATGTATAATTTTTTGTTTGATTATATCAAATCGATTGTATGAACTGAGTGTTTAATGTCATTCTTGTCTGAACTCAATCGATAATTTTTTCGTGTTGTCTAACACGAGGGGCATCTCGTGTTGTCTAACACGAGGGTCATCTCGTGTTGTACCACACGAGACACGTCTCGTGTTGGCTAACACGATATGAGTCTCGTGTTGGACAACACGAGATGCGTCTCGTGTGGGACAACACTAGATGACCCTCGTGTTAGACAACACGATATGTCGTGTTTGGCAACACGAGATGCGTCTCGTGTTGTGCAACACGAGACGTGTATAGTCTTGTTCATATTTGCCAGATGCTAATTTATTGTCTGTTATTTGATTTTTTTGTAGCCACGTGAACGTATGACCGCGTCCAACAGAAAGAGGAAGGCTGAAACGCATATGGAGAGAAAAGAAAGGCGGACCAAGAGAAGGTAGGAGGAGGCGGTAGCGTCTGATGATGTTCAGGAGGAGGAGGAGGGTGGTAGTGAGGGGGATAGTGAGGAGGAGGAGGAGGGGGGTAGTGAGGGGGATAGTGAGGAGGAGGAGGAGGGGGATACTGAGGAGGAGGAGGAGGGGCAGGGTGAGGATGAGGAGGAGGAGGAGGGTGAGGAGGAGGTTGTTAGACGACCATTGAGGCATGGGAGGAGACAGGGTGGGAATGTGGCTAGAGGGCAGGGACAGAGGAGGAGGCAGGATGCGGGTGAGGAGGAGCCACCATCATGGCAGATTCAGGGTAACCCAGGTGGCGGCCCAGAGGATGTTACTCTTATATACGGGTTTGGTGATCACAGAGCCCGGGAGATTTGGAGGGAGGCCACTAGTGAGTCAGTGGTGACTTTCCATACGAGACTGCAGCATCTGCACAAGTAAGATAATCATTAATGTGAAACTATTAAAATATTGAAGTTATTTTGCACACACTCTAAAAATTCCATTAATTATCATCCCATGCTTTTCTAGAACTCGAGTATTGATTATATTTTTTGTTTGTAATAAACAGGTTCAAGCGTGGTGATCTGGAGGATACTGATAGAGCTTGGCTGACCCACGTTGATACATCGGGCCTCCAGCAGCTGCACGATGCCACCATTCAGAGGCCTAACTTCGCGTTGATGACGGCATTTTTGGAACGGTGGTCTCCTGAGACTAACTCGTTCCACATGCCTTGGGGGGAGATGACTATTACGTTACATGACATCTCTCATATCCTGGGTATGTTGTTATATATAGATTTCAAGACTATATGAACTATCTACATTCATCTCATGTACTAAAATGCGTTATTTCATCTTCAATTTACAGGTATAAGCTGTGTAGGTGCATATGTTCGGTATCCGGACCCAGTGCCTGACGTATCCGGCATCAGTAGACATCTTAATTTGAACGGCACTGGGTACTTATTAAAGGATGTCTGGCGTATCTTTTCTACCCGTATAGGTGATATGACATATTTCCAGCGTGCTTCTGCATATATCCTGCACCTCTTGGGTTCCACGATATTCGTGGACAAGAGTCAGGATAAGGTGCCCGCAGCATACCTTCCCCTATGCATGGATCTTGCGAGACTCCCCACTCTCTCCTGGGGATCAGCTACAAGGTGACTGCACTTACAACACCAACTGCTATGGACTGTACTTCTTGCAGTTTGTAGGATTTACTTCCACCGGGCATAATTTCACAATAGCGTGTGCGTTCCTCAAGTATCAGAGTGCGGATGATTACATATGGGCATTGGATAATTTGCACAGTCTGTTTACACCTCCCCGGTTGCCAACAGTTTTTGTCACTGATCGTGAATTGGGTTTCATCAGCGCTCTCCGTGCAGTTTTTCCCGACACCGCACACTTCTTGTGTCGGAGGCATATCGAAGTCAATGTGAGATAGCATGGCTTGAGTCATACAGGTAGCGAGGATTTGGCAGAATCATTCATGAGGAGTTTCAATTATGCAATCTCATCCTCTACATCCGACGAATGGGAAGAACGTTGGCAAGGGCTTTGTGACCGTTTCAGATCTTATCCTCTATTATTGGATTACCTCCGCGATACATGGATTACTCCATACTCTCAGAATATTCTGTCTATGCACACGGATGTGTTACCACACTTCGGGACCCATACCACAAACAGGACTGAGGGTGAGCATAACAGGTTGAAGAAGGCATTGGGGAGTGCTTCTTCTACTTTTGACACGATCTTCAAAAAGGCTCATAAGATCTTGGATATCCAACTAAAAAATATCAAACAGAGTATGAATAGATCAAAGACCAGAACTCCAATTGATTTGATGACCGGTAATCTGTATCAGAACATATTGACTAAAGTGTCAACGGTAGCCTTGCGCAATATCAGAAAAGAGCGGTCTCGTATTCAAAAAATCATTAGAAACCAGCGGGGTCGTAATGGGGGTAATGTCATCACTGAGGCTGCCTGCGGGTGTTACTACAGGCGAACACATGAACTTCCATGTAGTCACGAGATTGCACGGATAGAGGACTGTGGGGGACGGATTGAGCTTTCCTCAATTCATGATTTTTGGAAGAAGTTGGACATTGAAGTAGACAACCCTCCATGTGAGCCTTCGATAGATAAAGACAATTTTCAAGCTATGTTGAATAAGTTGAGCAAGCACCTGAACCGGTAAGGAGGAAGTTATTCAAAACGATGGAAGAAGGGCTTAATCACCATACGAGAGATGCTTACGAGCCAGATCATATTTCAAAGGCGAATAAACCCCGGACCGGAAGTTCTAGAGAACCGTCAGATTGGGAGCATACTAACAAATTTTTTCGAGTCCCCGCGACACCATCCTCGACTAGCAAAGGGTATAGATCTTCATTCATTTGTGGCTCACACTGTTGATTATGTTTTTGATATGAGTTTGTTAATATTGTTGTTGATTATGTGGTTTAAGTTATGTGTCTGCTCTCTATAACCCAGTACAGATTTCATATCGTGTGAAAATACACGATTTGTTGGCTATAATCACGTGTAGTGTTACACGTTATAATCTCGTGTATACACACACGAGATTCATCTCGTGTAACAATATACGAGATGGTAACCCAGTACAGATTTGATTTTTCTGTTAATAGTATGAATGCTTCTCACTCTTTTCTTTGCCCTATTTCAGGTCTAGATCTGCATTCATGGCATCAACCCAAGCTAGTTCGGAGTCCACGCACAAACGGAAATCAGCTTCAGAACCCACAACATCTACCCCTCCTTGTACTCCTAAGTCTCATCCACCACCTTCCGGTCGTGGGAGAGGACGGGGTCGAGGGCGAGGTCGAGGACGAGGACGGGATCAGGGTCAGGGTCGTGGACAGGGAAATGGACAGCCCAATCACACTAGTATATACAGCTCTCCGTATATGACGTCTTTTCTGCCTTTCATTATCCCATTTATTGTAGGCATCACAGATGTGGGATCTGATGGACATTGTGGCTATAGAGCCGTAGCATCACAGATATACGGAGATGAGGAGATGTGGGCTCGAGTGCGCACAGAATGTTACAATGAGGTGCATGCTCGCCGAGACCTTTATCAAAGAGTTCTATTTTGGATAGATATAAAAGAACTCTTACGTAGGATTGCTATTTATGTCCGGCCGACGCCGGACAATACTTATTGGATGGACCTCCCCGATCTTGGGCACATCATTGCCACGAGGTATAATGTGGCGTTCATTTCGTACTCGGCTAGCGGTGGCAACTTATGTCTTCCAGTGACTGTACCAGCAGGAGTAGGACCACCGATAAACACAGTTGTGTTGGGACAAGTGACAAACCATTTTATATTGGTATGATACTTTAATTCGTTATATTTAACAATATTACTTAAATTCGTTATACTTAACTGTCTCATCTATATTAGTTATATTTAATTGTCTTACTTAAATTTGTCGTATTTAACTGTTATTACTTTTGCAGCTGCACATGTCAGGCAATGATTACCCAATACCACCACCACCGAACACTTGGAGGGAAAACTGTGATCCAAGCGCAAGTCAACTGATCGTCCGATACCGAGATAGGATAGCAACATTCAATGAACTGTATGATCAGGATACCGATGCAAGAAGAGAAAGATTACGTAGGGTATAGTATATGTGTAATGGATTTTGAATTGTCACGTTTGTATGAATTATCAAATTTGGCGATAGTATATGTGTAATGGTCTATTGGTCCCTCCCACTGCTTTGTGGAGATGTGCTATCATTTTAACAATCAAATTTCATTTCTATTTCTGTTTCTTGTTGCTTTTTCTGTTGCTGTTGTGAAAATCAGGTTCAGACACTATGTCGTGTACCTGTACACGAGATGGATTTTACAATCTCGTGTAACTGTACACGAGATGTCTCGTGTGCAAAAACGATTCATCACGTGTAAAGTTACACGAGACTGTAAAAGCCATCTCGTGTATACGTACACGAGACGGGCAAGGGCATATTTGGAATATTTCGTTCCCTGTATATAAGATTCCCTGTATTTAGTATTTACCTAACATACTCCCTCCGTCCCTCTTTAACTTACAAATTTTGGGTTGGCCACATTATTTAAAGAAAAAGTGAAAAGGTTGATGTGTTGTGAGTGTAGATAGTTAAGTGAGAGAGATAAAGAATAGTTAGTGGATAGTTGTTGTGAGTATGACAAGTGAGTCCCATTATTTTAAAAGTATTACTCCCTCGTCCCTAAATGAGTGTCCATTTTCAAGAAATCTTTGTCCCTAAATGAGTGTCTTTTTTTAACATAACTTTCTCACTAAACGTTTTTTTTCGAAATTTTTTTCACCGGTTTCTTAGTACGGGCAAAACTAAAGGTTTGGAAAAGAGATAACAAGATTATATATGAATCGTTGTTACCAAATTGTTTAAAAAATTGAGATTTTCAGTGTCCCTTAAAATGAAATTTGGACATTCATTTAGGGACAGAGGTAGTAAAACATTTCCTTTTTGAGATTATATATGAAGTATTTTCTTAATCCTAATACACTCTCATTTATTTAGTATCAATACTTGGGAAGGGAAGGAGGGAGTAGTGATAAAATAGGAAGGAATGAGATGATACACTGATAGTACTTTGCGTGTAATTAATAAACACATTTTTGGCATTTAATATGCAAATGCGTGCCACGTTTACTTTGGATTAGGATTACAACTGAGAGACTAACAGTCTTCCTCAGATTCGATTCCGATTTAACATTATCAAAAAATCAATACAATCATTTTTCAGTTCTACTTTGTAATTGGTACTGATGGCGGCTTCCTCTTTGATTGGTCCGCTAGGTATGCCTTCAAATTGCGGCGCCGGCGCCGGTAATGACAATTATAAGGTGTGGGAAGATCCATCATTCATCAAATGGAGGAAGCGAGATGCTCATGTTTCTCTCCATTGTCATGACTCTGTTGAAGGTGAGATCACTATCCCCAAAATTCAATTTCATTTCTTTATCATTCATTCCTTAATTTTTGTAAAAAAGAAGCATCTTCTGTCTTATTTGTTCTGTTTTCCCTTTTTTTTTTTTTTTTTTTTTTTTTAACTAATTTGTTCTATTTATTTCAAATAGTTGTTCTACTGTGGTATACAAGTACTCCTTTATCCGAAAATAAAATATCACTATTTCATTAATTTCGATCAACTTGATCAAACAATGATGGTTAAAGATGTGGAAGCTAAAGTATGACATATGTCTGTTACTTTTAGTAATTTGGTTTGTCTTAGGTCGAGTTCCAGTACTAATTTGATTTTTTCTTAATTAATCTCAATGAGGAAAAGAGTGTTCTTTCTTTTTCATTGTGGGAGTAGAAATAGAATAATCCTCCCTTCTTGTCCATTTTCAGCCCCCCCCCCCCAAGAAACTTGGTATGAACAAATGAATTTTAATAAATCTTTGGTCAATGTATGATCAACTTGACTATAAAAGTTAAAGCGGAACTATATTTCTGAGATGGTGGAACTAAAGTATAAGATTCATAAGCACAAATTGTTGGATATGAAACAATAGTGATTCTTTCCATATTAATTGAAGGGCCAATTGCAATTCAGTTACCTAAGTTTTACAAAATTTTGCAATTGGTTACCAGGTTTGTCAAAGTTGCTATTAGGCTCCTCAGTTTACTGAACCGGAGCAATCAGGTGTAAATCCCGTTACCTAGTTAAGAAACTAACGAAATGGAGCCCATGTGCGAAACATGTGAGATTTTAAGAGGGCAAACATGCCATTTCACCAGGAAATTTAACGAAACTAACCAGGTTGGGAAAAAATTGATCAAATGTGTCCATATGTATTAAAAAATTAACAAATTTCGTTACTCAAAATTTTGTAAAACTTAGGTAACCGAATTGCAATTGGCCCCTTGTTAAAACTTAAAACAACCCACCCAGGTCCCTTTCCAGTTGACCCGATTAACCCCTCCGGCCTCCACCATTCTTTCTAATTCACCTTCTCCTTCTCCTTCTCAGTTCTCAAAAACCAGTGCCTTTCTCTTAGCCACACCCAAATCAATCCCCCTTAATTCTTGTTCTCTGAACGCATCCACAACTACTAGGGATGTGCAAAAAATATTGGAACCGGACCGGACCAACAAAACCGGACCGGACCAATAAAAACCGGACCGAACCGATGGTATTGGTTTGGTTCTGGTTCCAAATTCCTTTAGAACCGGTAAATTGGTCCGGTTCCGGTTTTGAAAAATATATACACGGTTCTGGACCGGACCGGACCAATCATATTTACATGTATATATATTAATAATATGCTATTATATATTATATATATTTCTGATTTTACACCAAAATATAAAAACAAAATTCTGACTATCCTAATTGTAGACATCTTCGAATCAATACAAAATCAATACAAGAGGTTATATTTTATGTTTCTGTTATAAAAACAAAATCTTTATTCCCTATCAGTAATGTTAAATGCACCAATCTCCACAGGCCTATAGGTTGGTACATTAGTGCTTCATGAAATGTTAATATTACAACCCTGATTACATAAACTTGTATTAAATGCCAAAAAAATTGTATGATATGTAATATGTAGAACCGGACCGGAACCGGACCAATAGAACCGGACCAATAAATCCGGTTCTGAAATATATTGGTTTGGTCCTGGTTCTAATTTTATACAGAACCGAACAATTGGTCCAGTCCTGGTTTTGTGAAATTTTGACAAAAACCGGACCGGACCGGACCGTGAACACCCCTAACAACTACCACTCACTCTCCATCAGAAAACCAAAATCACTTGATTTCTAATTTGTCAAAAACCTTGATTTTTGCTCATGGTGATGAATTGGGTAGATCTTGGATGTTAATTTGGGACTAGATCTGAGAGAGATGCTTTAGAGAACTTGTGGGTGTCTCTGTATGTGTGTTTGATTTTTGTGTGTGTTTGCGTCTGTGTGTGTGCGTGTGATTTATGACTGCGTGTTTGTTCAACCAAGACACAATCGAAATTGCCGGAAGGCTAGAGAGAGAGAGAGATCTAGGCTTGGATTTCAAACCTTGTTTTGACTTTGAAATTTGAGGGGAGATTTAGGTAAATTGCTGTCGTCAAATGGCAAGTAACCGGCGACGAAATCGAAGAAGGCGATGATGGTGGTGGTGGTGGTGGTGGTGAAGAAGAAGAAGAAGACGGAGGCGGGGGAAATGGGGCCGGAGACGGCACCGGCGACGGTGGTGGTGTGGACGTTAGCTTCATACCAGGTCTTCAATGGAAGAATTTGTTTCAATTTACAGGAACCATGTACCGGAAATGACATTTTTACCCTCGTTTAAAAGACACGTGAATCGCACATGGTGGGATTTTGTTAGTTTCTTAACTGGGTAACGGGATTTACACCCAATTGCTCCGGTTCAGTAAACTTAGGAGTCGGATAGCAACCTTGACAAACCTGGTAACCAATTGCAAAATTTTGTAAAACTCAGGTAACCAAATTGCAATTGGCCCTTAATTGAACTATCACGAAACTGGATTTGTGCGCATAATAGCATGAAATGATGATTATGGCCTCACAGGAAAAGACCTCATGAATGATTGCGGCAGCGGTCGAAATGAGCACATAAATGCTCGCCTTTCTTTATTGGGACAAAGGGAGAATATCTTTTACGTGACGTATTATTGTTCATGTTAGTTGATCTGTCTTTTAACGCATACACCTTGAAAGCACTCGTTATCGAGGGTATTTTCCATTGTGGATTGAAAATAAATGTTACATGTTTGAAATTTGAAATCCCTTTAAATCCGTACGGATGATATTCATTATAGTTCTTCTTTGGTACTGTTGTCAAAGAACTCTAGATATATAGTTCTTTCACGAACTCTGATTGGCGAAACTTTTATATTGGTCACTTTAAGTTTTCCTGTTTTTCAAATATGGTCGCTCAACTACATTTTTTATGCCCACCTTTATGATTAAATTCTTGCAATGTGCTTTCTCCATTGACAGAGCCGTCAATTATTTAGCGGATTTAGTCATTTGATGGCACGTGACTAACACGCGATAAATATGTGACAGCTCCGTGAGCTAACCCCAATCTAACGAATGACTTTGGCAGAGCAAATGACCAATATGCTCTCGTCTTCAACCTGTAGAAGATGAACCCATCTTCCACCCTTCCTTTCTCTCTCCTTCACTCACTCCGGCGTTCGTCCCTCCCACCCTCTCCCCTTCCTCCTCCACAACTCCATGACCAAAACCCACTCATTTCAAACTTCTTTTCCCCCAACTTTCTCCCCTTTCATCCTCCTCCCCATTCCATAGTCACTATTTCTAGTACCGCTGAAGGAGGTGGTTAGGTGGACCCATGGACATATTTCTAGCCATAAATTTCAATGACACACAAACCACAACTGTTGGAATACTTTATACTTTCATTTCTTGACCTTCCTTCCCTACACCCCCAAAACCCAAGTTAATTTTTTCTCATAGATTAGAAACCCATGTTCAGCTTGTTGAGTCAACTCACCATCAACCGAGTCAACTCAGGAACTTTATAAACCAACTTAATGAATCAAAGATATCTCAACCTCGCAATTGAGCTGCTTAAAATTTCACGAATTACAATTTCATTTAATTGGCCCAGTTTAGGCATTCTATTCATATATTCTCTTTTTTGAGCTGTGGTGATAGTACGGTGGAAGGGCCTGGTTTGTGGCTGGAATAGGGTTGCGGGATGGGTTGAATTGGGGGCGGTGGTGGGTGGAGATAACGCCGGTGACGGAGTTGAACCAACCCCTTCTTCATCACTCATTATGTATTTAATGGGTGTTAGTTACATGTCATCACGTGACTAAAATCCGCCAAATAATTGACGGCTCTGCCAATGGATACATTGCAAAAAATTGGAATATGTGGACATTGCAAAAAATAAATAAATAGGTCACCACATTTGAAGAACATGAAAAGTTGATCAAAATAGCAGTTTTGCCACTTCGATAATCTGCCACCAGAAATGTTGGATGACTTCGTTAATTGCTATGTAAATGAAGTATTATGATATCAAATACTCTCTCCGTCCCTTTTTAAGCTTCAAAAAAAAATGGGCACAAGAATTAAGGTGGGGAATCTTTATATTATAAAATATAGAAAGTGTGTAGAGTGTTGTGAGTATAAAAAAGTGGGTAGGAGAAAGAAAGTGGGGTAAGGAATAGTTAGTGGATTGTTGTTGTGTGTGACATATAGCTCCCACCAAATAAAGAAGTATAATAAACTTTCCTTTTTAGGTTTTTGAAGCTTAAAATGGGACACTCAAAAGGGAAATTTTTGAAGCTTAAAATGGGACAGAGGGAGTATCTGTTATGGATAAAGGAAGTTCATGTTCATACTGCATCTTAATGTTTTGTTTTTAAAGAAATGAACGAATAAATTATAGGACATGCAGTTTCATCAAGATGCCGCCCAACTTTCACTGGTATGAACTCCTAAATCACCTACGGTGAATGTTTCTGAAGGCATTATGGGCTGGAAAAATGCTCCTCTCAATGGGTTTATATAATAACCCCCCTTCCTAAATGTTTGTTAAGTGTCTCAAGTATATTAAAGAGGTTGACTTATATGCACTTTTAGTTGCTCAGATGCACATATATATGCCCACTGAGCATACTATATCGTTGCATGTATAAAATTATAACATAAATACCCTCAATGAGCATATTGTATTACATTCACTAGAAAATGGACAGTCACTTAAAGACCATAGAAAAACTGACTCTCATTTAAAAGATTAGGTTTCACATAAACTCTGATTTGTTTATTTCCATTCATAAATATCTTTTGCTAACTGTTTCTTAGTTGTTTGATTTGTCTATTATAATCACATATTGCCCTAATCCCGTACTCATTTTGTGAAATATCACTGTTTTTGCAAGGATAGGATCTCTTAAATACTGGTATGACCGCAACAAAGTTGATATTCTCGTCTCCAAATCAGCAGTTTGGGATGATGATGCTGTTTCTGGAGCTCTCGAGTGTGCTGCTTTCTGGGTCAAGGGCTTACCTTTTGTCAAGTCATTGTCAGGCTACTGGAAGTTTCACCTCGCTGAAAGTCCGACTACAGTACCTCCAAATTTTTATGATGATTCATTTCAAGACTCTACATGGGAAGCTATACCAGGTGGCATGTTATTTCATCCTTACACATAACACTAAGTACTTCTGCTGACAACTTAAGGTTTTCTGCATTTGCATTTATTTATTTTCCTGATTTATCTTCTGTATAAAACAATCCTTATCAGCAAGGGGAGAGAAGGATATGGAATTTGCTTTTACAGCGTTAGTATTATTGAAGTTGTTGTCTTTCCTTGTCTAGCCCTGGATGTCGGAAAAACCACAATATCGCACCCCCACCCAGACAGGAAAAAAGGGTTGGTATATGGACTTGATTTACCACTCCGCTATATGAAATAAGAACTGCAATGACTCCTTGAATTTGATAAAGGAACATTATATTTTGAATTGAAGTGCATAGACTTTCTAGTTCCCAACCATAAAATAAATAATCAGCAAGTGTACATTAAAACAGTAAAATATCAAGTAGGTACGGGGAGGTCATAAATACAATGAGCCTAATTATAAATGTCAACTTAAAAGAACTTCCTCCCACCACAGGCTGTAATATGGAAAGCTAAGGTCTGGACATCCTCAACCATGTATTATTTCCCTTTCTATAGCAGGAAATTATGTTTACTTGTCACAACCCTTAAGCACACCTTTCTTTCCTCTTCTTATCTCTCCTTTCTCACCCAACCTTCAAACGCATATTTCCCATCAAACTTAATTCCTCCAACCTTAAACTTTAAGAAATTTGAGTGTTTAATATGGACGAGAAGTTAGGCTTCTATAGACCATAATCTTAAAATTTATTCTTCCTTGTTTAGAATCATTTTGTAATGTCACTATCTCAAACCTCCCGCAGAAGATCCTGGGTCTGCCACTGATCTTATCCTTTAGTACAAGAAGAATGCTGCTTAGGTGAATCACCATCCCTGATTTGAAGGTTTGGACTGCTGGCTAGATGGTTCCTGACATAATAACTCTACATAATCGGGTACATGATTTTGCCAATCACTGGCAACTTAAAATGTAGGTGAAACCTACTAATGAAATTGCGTGAATGGGCGATAAGTTAAACTATATTTCTACATTGTTTAGATGTGCAGTATGAATGAAAAAAGCGATTTATTTGGTAAAACCTCTTGAGTGAGAAAAAAGAATCTTGATTATGTAAATTTTGTGCGTTTTGATAGAGATTGGGTCATAACTAAATTAGTCGCATGACTCACATACTTTCTTGAACGATGTGAAGTATCAGAAGATGAATATCATTGCTGTAGTGTCTCTAAGTCACATGGAGTGCAGCATTAAGTGTTTACCACTTGCCAACAGCCTACAGTGCTACAGAGTTGACATGTGAAAACCCAGTCTTTTGATCAGCTACATTGGCAGATGACTTGTGTTCTTCACTTCTCCTTTTTTAGACTTTTCTACCTTTTTAATCTGTCATCTTAGGCTTCTCTCTGTGTTTGCATCAACAAGTTGACCTTCTCTACAGTTCTTCCTCTACATTCTTATTTATCCTAGGGACCTAGAATACAGAAACATTCTCCGTACTATAATGCAAAGCATAATCCTGGTGTTCTTTCCCAATCTATCCTATATTATGGCAAGTTGGTTGATATGTATTATTTTTGGGGACATACCTCTGTCTTTGCAAGTTACACACGAAGAGGATAATATAGAAACAGTATCTTTCTCGTCAATAAAAGGGGGGGGGGGGAGAGAGTATAATCCTTGGTTATGGAGTGCGACTAGTTTTCGTCTCTTTTCAAGCACCCAAACAAACTGCAAAAACCCTACAATCCCACAAACTTCTCGCATCTCTGCCTTTGCCCAACCCTCTGAACTGAATCTGAAGAAATTAATGTGGCAAAATACTACGTAGCTTTCTTTCTGGTGGAGTTCAACATAACTTTTTTTTTTCTTATGTTGCAAATGGATGATTAATGTATATATACATACCTTAATCATCTCCACCTTGGGATTCACCTGCTAAAGCTTCTAACAGTTCTGCTCTTTTTCCTATTGGAACAGTACCGTCCAATTGGCAGATGCATGGATTTGATCGGCCCATATATACGAATGTTGTATATCCCTTTCCCCTTGATCCTCCAAATGTCCCTGTGAATAATCCTACTGGATGTTATAGGACATACTTCCACCTTCCTACAGGCTGGAAAGGTATGCATTCTTCAAAAAATGTCTGGGCGTGTGCATGTTTTTCTAGCTAATAAAAAGTTCCTTTTCTTAAGTTCTTAATATTATGTATACTGACGCCTTTGTTTGTTCTTTGCTTTTGTCATTTTCAACAAATATCTGTGCTCTAGTCATATTGAATGAAGAGAACTGTCTTCGTTTATGTTGCTCTCTCCACGTGGTATTGAGTCTAACGATGTTTATGCAGCTCTGTTAGTTGTCGTGTATAGCATTAAACGGGGTAGTGTTCTCAAAGCAAAATCTGACTTACTCCCTTCTCCCAGAAAGTAGTCCTATTTGATAACTCCTGGCTTTATAAACTTGCGTTTTTATATCTTTCCTTTAGTTTTGCAGTAATGTGGAAACTCTTTCTATGTGATAATCATCAAAATGTCATGTTTTTGAAAATAGACTTCTCTTTTAAAGATAACTTTGTAGATAAAATTTAAAAAGGGGCTATTGTTTCGGACAAACAAAAATAAAATGCGGGACAACTTTTCTGGAATAGAGGGAGTATTCATTACTATCTCCATCCCAATAGAAGAGTAACATTTGACTAAACCAAGCAAATTAAGAAAATGGTCATAAAATCTACTAACTGTCTAAACTGCCCTTCAGCGCATCTGACTTCATACAAGGTGGCATTATTTGCGTAAACTATGCAAAGTAACGACGGTTATATAGGTTAATGCGGTTGAAAACAGCTTCCGTAAAATGGAAATGTTACTCTTCAATGGACGGCCCAAAAAAAATACACTACCTCTTCTATTTGGATGGAGGGAGTATTAACTAGTGCCCTAAGGGAATTGTTCACATGACTACAAACACACGTATATATATATGCGAAATACAAGCCAAGCTTATTATTAAATTAAATTTCAAGAATCCTTCTTTATATTTAGTTTCCCATCAGCTTCTCACGAGCCACATCATAACGGTCATGAGTACATGTTAAATGCCTTAGCATTTATGGAACACAATTATTGGTTTTTGACAGGTCGTCGGATATTCTTACACTTCGAAGCTGTTGATTCTGCCTTCCATGCATGGATTAATGGGGTCCCTGTCGGATATAGGTTTGTCATGCATTATTGTCTTTTCTCTTTCATATATGGTATATAATTTTTTTCCTTAACATATTCCTCTCTACGTCTCGAAATGAGCGTCCATTAGAAAATTTACTAGAATGAATGTCTATTTCTTAATGAATTCACTAATTCCCCTCTATCAAGTACTATGCTCCAGTGTGCATCTTGTAATGGTAGATGGAGAAAACTAAAGGTAATTATGTACATATAAAGTCAATTTCCTCAAGTCCTTGAGAAAACTCGAACAAAGAGGCTTATTTTGGGACATGAGTACTGCTTTTTGGTCCAATCACATAATGTTGTCCGTGTCACGAAATATCTATGGGGCTAGAGCTCCTTGCTAGTCTTCTATGTTTGATTTCACATTCTAATTCAATAATGTGAATATGCCATGAACATCTTGACAGAAATACCATCGTACTCCCTCCTTCCCGGAAAGATAGTCCCATTTGACTTTTAGTCAACACAAGTGAAATTTGATTAAACATTAAAGTAATTCTAATCATCCCAATGAAATTCTAACGATCGTTATTTAAAAATCACTTAATGATTTATCAAGAATAATTTTTGGAGTTTTACTAGGATGATTAGATTGACATTAATATTTAGTCAAAAATCACTTAAGTTGACTATTGAAAGTCGAAAGGGACTATCTTTCAGGGACGGAGGGAGTATATTAACACATTCTTTTTTTCTAATTTCAGTCAGGATAGTAGACTACCGGCTGAGTTTGAAATCACCGACTTCTGTCATCCGTGTGGATCTGACCAAAAAAATATTATAGCAGTTCAAGTATACAGATGGAGTGATGGTTCTTACCTAGAAGATCAAGACCACTGGTGGTTGTCTGGGATTCATCGTGATGTGCTTCTTCTAGCAAAGCCAAAGGTTCCTACATTCTATAATTTTGTCTACAAAAGTAGGGACACTTGTAAATGCAGTTGTATGATGTGGGCCTAAGTCAAAGAAATACATGTTTGTTTTCCTGTGACCATTGCTAAGAAGTAATCCATAAACAAAAGAGAACCTATCTCAAATGAGGTTATATGATATTTTGTGCCTTACGAGACGTTTGAGTTAGGACCACTAAAAGACCAAGTAAATGGAGACTTGATTTTGGAACTCATTGTCGGCTCACCTAACATGTTAATACTTGTAATTAGATTATACTCCATCCAATCCAAAATAACTGTCCTTTTTTTTTTTAAATTATGGTCCAAAATAATTGTTGCATTTGACTTTAAAGCATTCAAATGTCACTATTACCCTTACATTCGAGCTTGTTCCATTTTATTAAATGTTCCATTGTGATATATTAATGTAGGAGAGAGACAGACTTAATAAGGGTGAATTTGGTACTTTTTTTTTTTTTTTTTTATCAAAGTTACGGTATTAGTTGATTCTCATAAAACTGGTGAAAAGTAAAATAAACGACAGCAATATTTTGGACCGGAGAGAGTATTTCGTTGGGTTAACGCTAGAAAAATTTGATTCTTGTAGCACTCAAAGTTATTCAGATTAAGGCCAAGTGGAGTTGAGTAATAAATGTGTAATTGATGTATTTCGATTATCAATTTGTTAGTGATTGTGCTGGGAAAATGTTATGGTAATAATCTGTTGTGGCTCCCCCATACATAACACTACTCGTCAGTCTTGCAACTTCCAATTTGTGGAATTAAGTGGGCGAGAATTCCAGGACCTCGTTGTTGCTTCATTGTTGGTATTTTCCTGACATTATTGAAGGAGCTGGATTGTCATTCTCAGTTATTATTGCTTTCTCTAATTTGGACCGTTCATACCAACTGAAGAAATTGATTAATCATATATGGGAGTTGATTCATATGCAGGTGTTCATTGCAGATTATTTCTTCAGATCAAACTTGGATGAAAGTTTTTCATATGCAGATTTAGAGGTAGTTATATGTTTTTTTTTCCGCAGTTTTTTGCTATCTTTGCGCATTTCATCCATTTTTTCTAGGAAAATTGCTTCCTTGTTCATTGCAGATTATTTCTTCAAATCAAACTTGTCTTATTTTGTTGTTCTCTACGCACTCCATTTTGTTTTACTCCCTCCATCCCAAAATTAAATGTCACACTTTCCATTTTGGTCCATCCCAAAATAAATGCGCATTTTTAAATTAGGAAAGAGTCTTAATGCATAATATACAAATAAGTAAAGCACGTATCTTAAAATCATTTACAAGTCAACCAAGACATTTATTTTGGGACAGAAAGAGTAACATTTTATCTTAACTTATGAAACAAGAAGTTTTTTTTGTTTCTCCCTGAGCCTTTCTTTTCTTTGTCCTCTGGTTCATCATTATAACCACATCTGTCCCCTCCCCCCACACACACTCACGAAGTTACAAAAATATTCTGTTTAACCTCCTAATGTATTCATAATCCAGGTTGAAGTGGAAATTGATAACTCGCGGGAGGCATTCAAGGATGGAGTCCTCTCTGACTTCACCATTGAAGCTGCACTATTTGACATCGGAAGTGGACAGAACAATGAGGGACATACTGATATGTCTTCCACTAAAGTGGCTTGTTTGGAACTATATCAATCTCCTAGTCCCCCTCTAGGATTTCATGGGTATAGATTAGCTGGGAAGCTGGAAAAGCCCAAACTTTGGTCTGCAGAACAAGTGAGGAATCTCATTTCTCAACTATGATAAATTTATATATGGATTAATTCTGCTATGTTTTCGCTTGGGTCTTATTTCTTTTGTAGTCCTTGTAAACATTAATGCTTTTTTCTTCCTGTCCATTTGCTCTTACATCTTCAGTTTCTTTTTTCTTTTTAATTTCTTTCTTTGACAGCCAAATCTCTACACTCTGGTTGTCACCCTCAAAGATGCATCAAGTCAAATAGTGGATTGTGAATCGTGTCAAGTTGGTGTTCGACAAATATCAAAAGCCCCGAAACAGCTACTTGTTAATGGGCATCCAGTCATTATCAGAGGTGTAAACAGGCACGAACACCATCCACGTCTCGGAAAGACAAACTTAGAAGCCTGCATGGTTAAGGTAATACTTTTTTTCTCCTTTGCTCTAGTCTCGTCATCTTCCCGTTTTTATACTCCCTCTGTCCCTAAATGAATGTCCATTTTCAAGATTTCTCTTCCCAGAATGAATGACCGTTATGTGAAAATCTTCGTTTTAAATGTTCTTTTACCAATTTTTTTCACTGGTCACTTTATACTTTCAACACCAAGTGTTTAAGATGTGGATAACAAGAATATTTAGGCATCTTAGCCATTTAATTGTCTAAAAAGTGAACATTCTCAGAATATCCCCTAAATGAAATTCGGACATTAATTTAGGGATGGAGGTAGTATTATTTCATAATGTGCTCCTTGATATGACATATTTGTATTGTTTTCTTACTGCATTGTAGGATTTGGTTCTAATGAAACAATACAATATCAATGGTGTCAGAAATAGCCACTATCCGCAGCATCCACGATGGTATGAGCTGTGTGATTTGTTCGGGATGTACATGATTGATGAAGCCAATATCGAGACTCATGGTTTTGATCTTTCTAACTGTGTCAAGCACCCGACAAAGGAGTCAATTTGGGCTACATCCATGCTGGATCGAGTTATAGGCATGGTGGAGAGGGACAAAAATCATGCATGCATTATTTCATGGTCATTGGGAAATGAAGCCAGCTATGGACCCAATCACTCTGCCCTTGCTGGTATCTGTATTCGTGCTATTATGATCTTCTTTGTTCCCTCTTACTTAAGTATCCTCTTTCTCAAATAATAACCATCATGCTTTTGACATCCATAAAACTTCATAGATCTGTTGGACATAGACATAAAGGTTTTGACAAACTAACTGCTTATCACTTTAGAGAGCGGTGAAGGTCTGAAAGCTTCTATGGGATTCATATTTAAAAATGTGTATTTAGCAAATTGAAGCTCTTTATTGACTAAAGGAAAGGAAACAAGAAAAAAAAGAGAGAAAGAAATAGCTTCATGTGGAGATGAATGTTTCGAAAGTTCTTTTGTTGGAACAATGATTGGGGGCGTGAATTCTAGATGTGGAGGGGCTGAGATCATAGAGTTGAAGGTGGGGAAATTTGGAGAATACAACAAAACCAGTCTAATTGACGTACAATGTTGTGTTATTTGTGTAGTGTAAAGAGATATGCTGAGTAGTAATTATGTAACTAGTTATAAGTTATTTTGGACTTTAGGTCAGACTAATTGGTTTATACTCCCTCCGTCCAAAATGAATGTCCATTTTCAAGAATAATTTGTCCTAAAATGAATGACCTTTTTTTTTTTTTTTTCCCCAAAAAATCTGTCCCTAAATATTTGTTCTCCATCCTTCAAAAAAATATTATTTTTGCTCCAATATTTTATCACTATTCATACATCTCTGTCACAAGAATTTATGACAACTCGACTTTTTCAGAATTACTCTGAAATGGAAAATGGACATTCATTTTGGGACGGAGGGAGTAGTATTTTTAGTTATTCTAATTGTCTTGCGTAGTAGCGATATGTTAATAATAATGTCGAATTAGGCTTATTTTATTTATCTGGTTTAATCAGCCATCATTAGTGTTAGTTGAGTAGGATTAAGGGAAGTTTTTGTGCTGTTGTGGTTTGAGGACATTCCGAGAGCATCGCAGGGGTGAGGCTTTTAAAGGAGTTAGGTGCAGTTGATGATTTAGGTTTTGTAATTGAAATTTCACAAAACTGCTTCTACAAGCATTTCATAAAAATCACGGCATTTCTCAATTTTGAAGTTATGCATTCCAGGATGGGTTCGAGGAAAGGATCCATCAAGAGTGTTACACTATGAAGGTGGTGGATCCAGGACTTCATCAACGGATATCATATGCCCCATGTATATGCGTGTTTGGGATATTGTTAAGATAGCTGAAGATCCATCTGAAACCAGACCTTTAATTCTGTGCGAGTATGTTCAGCTTTTCTCATATACATCAGATAACAACTATCATTTTTTTAGTACTATCTCCGTCCCAAAATGAATGTTCAAAATATTTTCAAATTTGCTCTTGATCAATAGCAGATTTGAAATTTTCTTGGGCATTCATTTTGGGAAGGAGGGAGTACTTGTTTTACCTCATTCGGTTTACTTAATTTTATTATAATGCTTGAATGCTAGGTATTCACACGCAATGGGAAACAGCAATGGAAATATTCATGAATATTGGGAAGCAATTGATAGCACATTTGGTCTACAAGGAGGTTTTATTTGGGATTGGGTTGATCAGGTTCGAAACAGATTTAGTGCTTACGTATCGCAAGAAGCAGATATTGCTTGTGTATCTCTATATGTCATGATCTTGCATAAAGATCATAATTTGGTGCAGCACGAACAATTAATCATAACATTACATTGAACAATTAATCATAACATGACATTGAAGTCTTAAAGGTGTTATTGATGTCTATGGTACATAACTGAATTATTCTTCTAGTTCTTGCTGAAAGATTAACTATTTAAGCTCTTATATTTTGTATGTGCATTTATTTCCCTTCTCAAAACTAATACATTTCTGGTCTATGTGAAAGGTCTAAGGTCTAAATTGTTAAAGTCATAAACAGGGACTTCTTAAGGATGGTTTGGATGGTAGTAAGCACTGGGCATATGGAGGTGATTTTGAGGATACCCCTAATGATTTGAACTTCTGTTTGAATGGCCTTACGTGGCCTGATCGAACTCCTCATCCTGCACTTCATGGTGATTTGAAACTTGTTTTGATGTGATTTTTAAATCTATACTCCATCCGTCTCGGAAAGACAGTCTCATTTGACTTCTTATTGTCGACAAAAATGAACTTTGACCAAACATTAATGTCAATCTAATCAATTGGATTCTAAAAATTGTTATTGATTAGATTGACATTAATGTTTGGTCAAAGTTCACTTGTATTGACCACAAAAAGTCAAATGGGTTTATCTTTCCGGGACGGAGGGAGTAGATGATGATGGTCCACAAATTTGTATATTGAGCAACTTCATGACGCTATTTGTGTTATTTCAGAGGTGAAGTTTGTTTATCAACCAATTAAGGTCTCATTTACGGAAGGAATTATTAAGGTACATAACTCTTCACTTAATTACTGTTTTTTCATGATAAGAGTGGCTTATTAACTTAATCTTACTTGACTAGGTAAGAAACACCCAATTTTATGATACAACCGGAGAATTTGAGTTTAGCCGGACAATTCATGGTGATGGATATGAACTTGGATCAGCGATCCTTCCTCTACCAGTAATAGGACCCCAGAAAAGTTATGACATAAAATGGGAGTCAGGCGAGTGGTATAGTATTTGGGCCTCATCCGATGCAGTGGAGATCATGCTAACAATTACCGCAAAGCTTTTGGGCTCAACCCGCTGGACTGAATCTGGTCATGTCATATCATCTACACAAGTCCAATTGCCTATGAAAAGAGAAGTTGTCCCCCACGTATGTCCTCTTTACCAATCTTGTTCTAACATCTACTCCCTCAGTCCCAAAAAAATTGTCACAATTTCTATTTTGGTCTGTCCTAAAATAAATGTTATATTTCTAAATTAGGAAAGAGTCTTAGTGTATTTTACAATGGTACATGCAATGTACAAATAAGTAAAGCACGTTTCTTGAACATGTTGACAAGCCAACTTATTTTAGGATGGAGGGAGTATAACTCTTTTCACTTACTCCTTTGAAGTCATTTATAGTACAGGTTTTCTAACATGTCTTTGTGATTGATTTCAGGTTATGAAAACTAAACATTCCAGTTTGCTTTGTGAGGTTACAGAAAGTAAAATCAGAGTTTATGTCCAGAACTCTTGGGAGATCATTCTCAACAATCAAACTGGTGGCATTGAGAGATGGACGGTAAGTACTGCAGCGGACTACAATTAAATTGATCACCACAATTATCATTTCACAAAAGGTAAAAGGCTATGTAGTAGTCCCTCCGTCACATAACAAAATATCGCACTTTCCTATTGGTCCGTTCCAAAATAAATGTCGCGTTTCCAAATAAAGAAATTGACACGGTGCAATTTTACCATTGTACAAGCAATGCACAAATAAGTAAAACACATTTCTTAAAAACGTTGGCAAGTCAAACGTGTCATTTATTATAGGACGGAGGGAGTATTCTACTTTACCTTCGTACTTTTAGAAGGAAAAGCAAAGAAACATATCATTTACGCACACTGTTCCTTCAAAGAGTCCCTTTTTATGTAATTAATCACACTTATATCTCAAACCTTGAAACTTGTTTCATCTTTCAATTTTGTGTTATGGTGAAAAAAATCAGGTTGAAGGAGTTGAAGTGACGCATAAAGGTATAATCCCATGTTTTTGGCGAGCACCAACAGATAATGACAAAGGAGGAGGTTATAATAGTTACTTATCCATATGGAAAGCTGCCAAGATTGACAATATCATTTTCCTTAACAAAAGCTGCACCGTTCTTAACAAGACTGATAATCTCGTGGAAATATCTGTTGTCTATATCGGTGTTACCAAGAACGAAGGGAAACTTCAGTCCGAGTCAAAAATTTTGTTTGAGGTTGATATGAATTATAGTATCCATGGTTCTGGGGATGTTATCATGGTTTGCAATATAAAACCAAATTCTGATCTTCCACCTTTGCCACGTGTTGGAGTAAAATTTAATTTGGAAAAATCTTTGAATCTCGTAAAATGGTATGGGAGAGGACCGTTTGAATGTTATCCGGACCGTAAAGCGGCTGCTCATTTGGGAGTGTATGAGAAGAGTGTTGATGAGATGCATGTTCCGTACATTGTTCCTGGGGAATGTTCGGGTAGGGCTGATGTGAGGTGGGTGACATTTCAGAACAGGGACGGACGTGGAATTTACGCTTCTATTTATGGAAGCTCTCCGCCAATGCAAATGAATGCAAGTTATTACACAACTGCTGAGCTTGACCGGGCAACTCATAATGAAGAACTCATCAAAGGAGATGACATTGAGGTAATTTTGGTCCGTTTATTCGTCGTTCTTATTCAAACCAACGCTATGATTCGCGCACACCCCCCCCCCCCTCCTTTTCTTATTTACGTTTTAATAGCCTTCAGTTCTAAATGTTTGCTTCTTAATGATATACTCTTGTCCCGGAAAAATCATTTGACTTTTTATGGCCAACACAAGTGAACTATGACGAAATTTGACCAAACATTAGTGTCAATCTAATCATCCCAATGAATTCTAAAAAAAATTGTATTTGATAAATCATTAAGTGATTTATCAATAACATTTTTTAGTATTTCACTGGATGATTAGATTGACATTAATACCCGGTCAAAGTTCATTTATGTTGACCATCAAAAAGTCAAATAAGGCAGAGGGAGTACAACCTTATCAATATGTTGAATGGTGGTGCAATTGCAATTACTACAGGTGCATCTTGATCACAAGCATATGGGTATAGGAGGAGATGATAGCTGGTCCCCTTGTGTCCATGAAAGCTACATGCTTCCCCCTGTGCCCTACTCATTCTCCATCAGGTTCTCTCCAATCACTCCACCTATCTCTGGCCATGACATCTACAAAACTCAGATATGACATAGTCAACCTTTGACTTTTTCTACTTTCCGAGTGTTTCCTTTAGCTCCGAGTAAATCTGCCACGCTACGCACGTCTCTTTTAACGGGAGTACTTGAATAATTGTTTGGCAATGAGGCAGATAATCTGTTTCTCGTACAATGTTTTAACTATGTTTCGTGAGATACGTACGTGTCCAAATTATAGTTTGGAGCATGTGTTGTTCTTTTCTATGTAAGAAACTCTTTTTACATGTTTTGATGCTTCAATAATATAAGTCTTGTTGTTAGAAAAATTAGTGAATGAGCCTCTCGTCATTGACTAGATGCAGACCTGGAATCGCGCGGGTTGTTCTTGAGTTGACTATGAATCTGTAGGCATGTCAAAATGAGCCTATTACTCAGCAACCCACCCGACTTAACCCGCTAATTACCTGCCCGAGTCAACCCGTTAATATTAGTGGGTTATAGCGGATTACCCGTTTTAACCGATATAATTTAACCGGTTAAAACAGGTCGACCCCGCATAACCCCCTAGTTACATAATAGGCATCTAACAATAAACTAGGTCTACTTTCATAGTATATTTTTTGCAGCACTCGTACAACATTTAAGGCCCAATTTAGTAACTATTGGGGATAGCAGCTCCTTGGCGCACTTTCTTTCACGGATCTGGAGCCAATGCGAGCAATCCGGATTGTGCTACATTTTCTACTTTTTTTTAAAAAAAAAAAAAAAGAAAAAAAAAAAGAAGTTAATGGTTAATATTAATTTGATAAATATTGTTTTGGGTTAGAGAAAGTACAGGCAAGATGATTAAATTGACATCGAGTTTGAAAGTGCACTGATTTTTAGGCAGAAAGAAAAGGCATGCTTTAACTAACTGGGTTTAAATTCATTTTCAACCACAGTACATTTACTCGATTTTCATTGCAACACTTATATTTATTATTTACACAAAAACCACTATACGTTGGAAAACTTCCCGTCCTAATCGCATATTTGTGTCTTATCCGTCAGTAATTCGTACCCTAATCCGCATTTTTTACATCGGGATGAGAGGTTTTTGAAGTAAAATGGTTTTTGTGAAAAAAATAAACTATGATGGTTAAAGTGGAAGTCGAGTGAAATTATGATGGTTGAAAAACAAATTAAACTAACTTATGCAAATTACACAGGTTATAAAATATATTGACATTGGGAATCATTGAAATGTACCGCAGCTCCTCTTTTAACTATCCCCCAAAGTAAGGGATATTTAGTGCACATTTTAGCAATTTTAACGATCCTACTTTAGATTTCTTTGAAATAGTGAATGCTTATCTAAAGAACAATCGTTAAAACTGCCAAAAAAATACGTGAATGTTAAAAAACGAAGCTTAAGCAAAGTACGATTATTTATAATATCAATATCCCATCTAGTAATGTGCTGTCGAATTCATTACACTGTTAGCTATACAACTATGTAACAAAATATACAGCCTGCAGTTTTGCAAAAAAATTAATCATACTCAAACTGTAATAGATGTTGTTCCGAGGCATTCAGGACCGGAAGTCTTACCCTTGGTTGCTCACCAGTAGTAGTAGCAGCAGATCTGTCCGGGCAGAAGACAATGTAGAAGCTGGCGTCACTTTCCAATTCCAACCAATATACACGCTGCCCAGCACCATAGCCTCCAAGAAGTTTATACGATCTCTCTGATTGATCCAGAGTTAGGCAATAATCATTAGTACCTATAACAGATCCACAAGTTAAAGATATTAAGGCGGAGTTTCACCATAAATGAAAAATTAAGAAAAAGGTCGACGGATGAGTCATTTGAAAATTACCTTAAGAAATAGAATTCAATTCAAGGAGGCTACATTTTATTCAAGGCTCATGAAACTACTCATCCCAACCAAGCCTAAATTCATGACACAACTGACAGGGGTGTCGAGTACTTCAGAAAAAAGATACAACGTAAACTGTAAGGGCATATAGAGTAGATCAGTAATAGGTGAAGGGCGTCAAGTGTTAACCTGTAAAATATACTCCCTCTGTCCCATACCAATGGGCATTTTTGGTCAAATCAACTTGAACTTTGACTAACATTTTATGCTAAATTATTAATCTCCATAAAAAAAATTAAAAAGTTACTAAATTAGTAATAGAAACATTATCAATAACTATTTTTAAATTTTTATAGAGATAAATTATTTAGCATAAAATGTTAGTCAAAGTTCAAGTAGGTTTGACCAAAAGTGCCCATTGGTGTGGGACGGAGGGAGTATTGCATTAAGGCAATTAAGTGGGTTATCTGACGATTTCAATATGAAATGATTGGTTGGTTGGTTAGGATTTTGTTAGCAGACACAAAACTTCTTTGTTTTCTTTCTTCTGCAGAAGTATATATACAGGGCATATTTCCATTTTCATGGATTTATACAGAGATAAGATCAAGCTGATACAAACTCTTCCTTATATGACTTAAAATAAACGTGACTGAATCATCCAATAGGAATTTAGGCTATTTTGACCTAATCTCGAGCTAGTCACTTCACAACTCCTTCGAGCACATCTTCATATAATGTGTGTCCCTGAAAGGTGTGACGTAAGTTGGGTAAACTACGGTTGGCGTGACATCTAGCTACCAGATAATCTATGAGTAAAGGTCGAGGTGGAAGATGTGGAAACCGAGATTGACTAGGTAGAGAGAAAGAGGGGAAAAAATGATACTCCCTCTGTCCCGAAACGTTTGTCCCATTTTGATTTTTAAGGTCAACATAAATAAATTTTGACCAAGTATTAATGTCTATCTAATCATTCTAGTGAAATTCCAAAAAAATTGTAATTGACAAATCATTAAGTGATTTATTAATAATATTTTTTAAAATTTCACGGTGGTCATTAGATTGACACTAATGCTGAGTCAAAGTTCATTTATGTTTGACCTTGAAAAGTTAAAATGGGACAAACTTTCCGGGACAGAGGGATTACTAGAATGAGTTCTCTCTAGTCTCACTAAACCAAATCTTAAGCAAGGAACGTAACTTAAATGATCGATCAACGATTGGTTGTGAATGATTGGAGATTGGGAAAATAGGGCTAGCTTATCATCCTAGGCACATGAAAGAGTATTCCTAGGAACCCTTCTTGATTGAAAGTCACGGTTCTAAGGAAAACTCGAGATCCTAGGGTCAGTAAGAGCTCCTCCTTAGTAAGCACTTTGACATTTGGTCGACTTGCTCCTAGAAACTCTTGATAGAGCAAGGGTGGAAACTAGAGAACCTAAGTTTCATAACTTACCAGGTTAATGCACTTGGTTAGTCCCTAGGCTATCTCAAGAACCTAGTACGTCTCACTTTCTAGATCCCAGTTTGGGGATAATTGGATGATTTGAGGAATCATTTGAATGGTGATACAGTATTACACATCTTATTTATGTATTATATCTCATAAAGATGTTCTTATCGATTTTGATCGATCCTCTCTTTCTCACGACAAGTCATCATAATAAGTTGGTGAACAAAGAACCTTAAGATCATGAATGGATTTTTTTTATTTTTTTTGCTTCATTTTTTTATTACACATCTTTTTTATTTTTTAACAATAATGTGGCATGTGACCTCTACGTCAATTAACCTATCAACTTGACCCAAAGTTTAAATATAGACGGTTCCAATAAACTTTAAATCTCGACGGTTCCAATAAAGTTTGAAAGATCATTCTAACAAGGCTTCCAATGTTAATGACCCGAAAAGAACCACTTATCAACTAAAGAAAGTGAGAAACTATCAGTCAAGCTTCAGTAGAATACAACTCATTCAAACTAACCACTCATTCCACTAAGAGAACCCCTATGAGTCAACCAAATTGCTAAGAGTCGGAGCTATTTCGTACCAAAAGTTAACGCATATCTAGGGAATAAGTTTTGAACAAAACTTACTGAAGTGAGTTAATGAAATAAGTGGCTTTATAAATAGAAAATACATGTTCAGAGGAACGCATTCACTGGACAAGTTCTACCACCGATGGGAGATTTTATATGAGGCAATCACTTAAGATGACTTCAACACAAGTAAAAAAATGAGTTGAGTTCCTTAATTAGATAGAGTGGTAGCATCAATGTTGATGGACACGCAAGAGGTAGTTAGGTTAAAAATTACTCTGTCCCTAAATGAATGTCCAAATTTCATTTAGAGAACATTCTGAATATGCTTACTTTTTATACAATTTAACGGCAAAGATGCATAAATATTCTTGTTATCTACTTTCTGAACATTTAGTTTAGCAACTATAGAGGGACCAGCGAAAAAGCTTGGTAAACAAACATGTAGGTACAAAGTCGGGACAAAATTTCTTGAAAACAGACATTCATTTAGGGAGCGGAGTAGTATGTATAGATAAACAATTTATCACGTAATAGTTTTATAGGGAACTATACTTTAAATAAAGCTAAATGACATAGCAAATTCATTATCTAGCTGCCATTGCTGGGCAAGAATCAACTCAGCCAAATTGAGTAGAGTTGGAGTTAATCATATAAAGAGGGGAAAGTTTGAATAGGATAAACTCACAGGCAGCTAGCTCTAATTGAGTCTGATAAATGAACTCCAAAACAGCCGAAATCTCTTTCTCAAACTCATAGAAAGGCCCATTATCCAAATTCATTTTCCGCAGCTTACACAACCCTTCGCCCAACTCCATCATCGCCCCTTTATGGTTCTAATAATCAATGAAAACAAAAGAGATAACACTCGGAATGGGGAGCATTCATTACTAAATTATCACCAAACGGAAAATGAGAAAGAAGTAAACCAAATGAGATAAGAATTTTAGCAATGGACGAGTAAACTTGATTTACAATTATTCTTTAATAAGGGATTTTAGATACTCCCTCCGTCTCATTTCAAATTGCACAAAACCGTTTTTGCACGAAAATTAAGGAAAAAGTGATGTGTTGTTGTATAGTTTGGTAGGAGAGAGAAAGTGGGGTAGAGAATACTCCCTCCGTCTCATTTTAAACTTCAAAAATTTCCCTTTTTTGAGTGTCCCATTTTAAACTTCAAAATCTAAAAAAGGAAAGTTATTTATACTTTTTTATTTAGTGGGACCTACATGTCATGCACACAACAACTATCCACTAACTATTCTCTACCCCACTTTTTCTCCCCTACCCACTTTCTATACTCACAACACTCTACCTCACTATCTATATTTTATAATATAAAGATTTTCATCTTAATTCTTGTGCCCACTTTTTTTTTTTAAGTTTAAGATGGGACGGAGGGAGTAGTTAGTTAGTTGATGTAACATTTTTTTGGATTTTGCAATTTCCCGACAACCAAAATGACAATTTTTTTGCAATTTGAAATGGGGCGGAGGGAGTAAACAAGTAAAAGTAATGGTTGGAGATGAGAACCTGATTGAAGAGATGATGAAAACCAACGGCGCACTGTAGAACGCCATGAACTAGGGTACGAATTGGGTCTTGGGATTCGTTCCATATAGCCTCAAGGAAATCATGACATTTGTAATACTCCCTCCCATTAAACAACGCTACTGCATCTTCAAAGCTGCCTCTAGAATCATCATCTCCGTCGTCGGAATCTACAACTGAGGCTCGCCGCGAGTAAATTCTACAATTGTTGGATTGTGAGAATTGTTGGGTTGCCTTTCTGTTTGTAGAAATCGATGGATAGGAAGAATTATTGGGATAAATTGTTGCAGTTGAAGGCGATGACGGAGAAGGTAGAAGGGGGAAGGAGAAGGAGGAGGGTAGTTTGTTGAAGTGGACTGGAGAAACAGATGCCATTAATTTGAAATTGTTGGTACAGCTCTAGGTTCACACATTTGCAATTGCAAACAGCTGAATACAATATACTCCGTACTCGTTCCGTCACATTTTAAACTTTCAAAAATTTTCAATTCGGTTGTTCAATTTTAAGCTTTCAAAATTAAAAAAGAAAGTTTTTTATACTCTCTCCGTCTCAAAATGATCTTCTCATTTATCATTTCTCATTGTTCCAAAAAATTTCTGTCAATTTCTATACAATTTGGGTTTAAAAGTGCATAGACACAACATAGCTAGTGAAGTAAGTGTTCATGTCCTTAAAAAGTTTGAATAGTCAAACGCGAAGATTTTTTTGGACGGAGTGAGTATTTTTTATTTTTGGACCCTATATGTCATACTCACAGCAATTATCACTAACTATTCTCTACCACACTTTCTATCTCCTACCAAACCATCTGCATTCACAACCTATCATTTTTCTTAATTTTTATCGGTTTTTCTAATGGCACATGTTAAGAGTTTTAAATAAGGCAACTGATGCATTTATTAAAATTACTTTAACATATTCAATTCCTTAAATAAAACAATCAATATCTTTATATGTTTCCATAAATTTAAAAATTTACAATATAAATAAAAAAAAAATCATAATTATGAAAATGAATAGGTTAAAAATAAGTTTAATAAATACATCAATTGTCTTATTTAAAATCTTAACATGTGCCATTAAGACACATGTTAGAAGAACCGAATTTTTATACCCAACTAATTTTTGATAGTTTTTTCAAAGAGGTGGTCTCCCATGAGAACAAGGGGATCCGTCTCATGCATGAGACGGGTATCCCCATGACCCATGGGCCGAACCCGCCACGTGGCAACCCACCATTGGCCGGGAAAAAAAAAAAAAAAAAATTGGTTTTTTTTTGAGTTTTTATATTTTTTTTTCCGGCTTTTCAGTGGTTTAGCAAAAAATAATAGTTACCATCTCTTAAAGTAACATTGTTCATAAGTAAACGTAATACTTGTTTTAAAAAAACAAAAGCTCGTTTTTACCCATTTGAAAAGTAATAACTTATGTATATGAATGTAATAGTAAGTTTATACAAGTAAATGTAACACTTTGATTGACGAAATTGTAACAGATTTCTATAGATAATGTAATACTTTTACATGTATCATGATAAATTTGACCCCATTGTAACTTATTGTTTGAAAACATATAGATATCTATACATATGTATTACAATTATGTACAAATACTATTACATATAAATAACACGTTTGTTACATTTTAGTTATAATAAGTATTACTTTTGGCAAACGAAGAAAACATAGGAATAACACTATTACTTTAAGAGATGGTAACTATTACTTTTCACAAACCGAAAAAAAACCCAAAAAAAAAAATATATAAAAAAAAAAAAAAAAAGGCCAATGAGGGGCTGCCACGTGGCAGGGTCCCCCCATGGGTCCTGGAGCAGGGTTGTGGGTCGGGTAATGGGTCAAAAAAATGACCCGTCTCACCCATGAGACGGGTTGGAGTGTTCTCACACAAGTTTTTGTCTTTTTTCAAATGGAACAGAGGGAGTACGTTTAAAGCAAAACTTATAATAAGACAAGTTTAGTGTTTTAAAATAACTTTTGAATTTTTTTTATTACTCAAAAGATTATGTAAAACTTTTGTTCAAAGAAAATATTATGGGAAACTTACAAAAACCAGAATTATCATTTTGAAAATTATCAGTTGCTCACAAAATTATGGAACACTTGCAGCAAATTGGAAAGATTATTTTGAGTTTGTTGTAAAAACATCATGAATTTTGAACATCATAATGAATTTCAACACAACATACAAGTTGAAGTCAAAATGATAATGGAGCAGAGTTGTAGCAGTAGTTAATATTTTTTTTTTTTTTTTAGATAATGGGAAATAAATATTACTCCCTCCGTCCCAAATTAAGAGTCCCATTTTCCTTTTTGGTCCGTCCCAGAGTAAGAGTCTTATTCCTAAAATGGCAAAGAATCTTTATTATTCACCACACTCATTCTCCTCTTATTTTACTTTTATACTCACAACACCAATCAATTCACTATTCTCTCCCACTCATTCTCTCTCATACTTTACTTTTACACTTACAACATTTACATCACATCCAATATTTATTAATAAGCGTGCAAATTGAGGGTGAGACTCTTACTCCGGGACGAGGAGTATTATTTAAAAAAAAAAAAAAACTCGGGAAAAGGATTAGACGATAAAGATTGACTATTTTGATTCAGTCAATCAAAGTTTGACACATATCAAGATGTCAATTTTTACTTTAGAATTTTAATTTTCAGATTTGCATCCAAACTTTTTCATCATTGTATTAGACACTAACATCATCAATAAACAATTTGAGTGGAAGTGTAATGAATCAGTTTTTTTTTTTTCTAAAAAGATGAATGATTCTAGTGATAATTTATAATGATATAAACAAAGCACAAATAAACAAAGCAAAATTCTTAAAAGTTTGATAAGTCAACAATAACATTTATTATGAATCTGACCCCCACTCTTTTGTCCCGTCTCACTTGTTAAGTTGTAAATTTCATTCAGTGTTAACAAATAATTTAATCTAACTTAATTATCCTATCAAAAATCTAAAAATTAATATTGATAGCATTTATAATGATGTACAGTATAAATAATAATAAAAATTATATATAAGAATGATGATTAATTTGAACTTTGCTAGCATTAGAAATTTAGAATGGATCAATTTTGCACTCAACAGCAACCCCATTTGGTGTCAATGTACAATGTAATGTACTCAAGCTACAGAGCAACAAACTTTTACAACATGAAAGACCACCACCCACCCACCCCCCCCCCCCCACCCTTTAAAAAAAAAAAAAAAAAAAAAAAAAAAAAGGCCATTATAGTTATTCAATATTCTAAAGGGAAGAAAATATTGGGATGCCTGGCAAGGTAGTACCTGCATCAACAATAAAACAATTGCCAGAAATGTAGGACGAAGAGTCGTGGATCAAGTATCGGATCATAGATAACAAAGCCGGATCTGATGTGCCAAATGTTTGAAGAGGCACGCTTTTCTTCGTTACATGACTTAGCCAACTCTTTTCCATGAGCCCTTCTGTTATCTCTGATCTGAAAATTCCAGGATTTATGCAGTTTACTCTTATTTTGTGCACCCCCAACTCCATCGCCATCACCTGTCAACATTATTAGCATTTCCTTCAGAAAATTAGACTTTTCATCAATATGCTAAAATGTAGGTAAAGTTTGTCAACAATCCGTTCCAAAAAGGAAGTCGCGTTTGAATAGTCAAACTTTCTAAGGATTTCGTTTCACTTGCTTGCTTGCTTATACCTTCATACTTTGTTCAATTTCGGTATTAACCATCCTTGCATAATTTTTTAACAATTTTAACTATTGTGCTTTAGTTACGCACTCAATATCCCACAAAACTCAAAGTATGATGGTTAAAGTTGCGAAAAATGTGAACTAAATATCCCTGGGATAGTGAGTGTGTATCTACTGTATAATGGTTACATCGCCAAAAAAATACAGGAACTGTTAAAACCGAAACATGATCAAATTACAATGGTTCAGAATGTATATGGATATCCCAACAAGTAAACAGCAACCTAACGTAAAAGCTAGAGAAGTTATTCAGAACGATTAGGAAGGTCATGAGTATACTAGGTAAGCATATTTACCTTTGTCATGGTGTTAAGGGCTGCCTTTGAAGAACCATAAGCAACACCGCCAGGCATGAAGCCCCGATTAAGGCCTGAAATAGAACCAATGTTTATAACTGATCCCTCAATTTTGGCATCACGCATTCTTGTGCAAACGTACTTTGATATCAACCATGCTCCCGTTAAATCTGTTTGGAAAATGTCGTTCCATTCTTCCTCAGATAAATCCAATGGCGTTTTCACAGGACCTACGGTGTAAAACACATTGAATACAGGATATTAAGAAGATGAAAGAATATGATCAATCAGCACAGGTCTTGTATAAAGATCCCCGATTTCATACCATGTTATATTATTGAGGAGGACAGAAGATAGAGATAGATACGAGAAGTCTTAAACCCTCATACTGGTTAGGATAGAAAAGTAATTACTCCCTCTGTCCAAAAATGAAGTCCAAAAGAAATTCAAATCTGTTCTTGGTCAAGAGCAAATTTTAAATTTTTTTGGACATTCATTTTGGGATGGAGTGAGTACATTACATGAAAGCACAATGTTACAACGAGCACAACTTGATCACAATCTTATGTTCTACGACAAGGCTCATTTTAGATTAGACTGGGTGCAAACTCATGAAATTCCCATAGATCATAAAACATACTCCATGAATTAGAGAAGGTGATAACCATTAACATAAATTGATTAGACTGTGTCCTAACTCATTAACAGCCAATGATCAACAATTTCTTAAATCCTTTCCTCTCCTTGGCACCTGATTGAATCCCAATCCTTCCCAACCTCGCATATTCAGCTATTAGCGATAGAATCCTAAGTTCACTGGGTCCATATCAAGTTATGAGAAAACCTCCAAACATGTACATTTTCAAAACAATATATGCAACAAATATTATACTACCTCTGTCCCTAAATGAGTGTCCAAATTTAATTTGAAGGGACGTAACTTTTTGTACATTCTGGTGGCAAAGTTCATATATAATCTTGTAATCTTCTTTACAAACATTTAGTTTTTGCAAGTATAAAGAGACCGGTGAAAAAAAATTCGAAAAAAAAAACATGTAGGGACAAAGCTTTTGGGACCAAAAATTCTTGAAAATGGACACTCGTTTAGGGACCGAGGGAGTAAGAGTTTAAATATGAATGAATGTTTACTGTCTAGAAAAATTGTGAAGTACTAGTAATTACCTACAATACCGGCGTTGTTGATCAAAACATCGATTCGGCCGAACGCGTTCCACGCCTTGTTTACAGCGGCCTCGATGGTAGGACCGTCAGCCGCAACATCGAGCTCAACGGCGACGGCCTTGACCATATCACAACCAGAATCGATTTCACCGGATTTATTGATTTCATCGCAGAGAGATTTAAGCCGTTGGACTCGTCGAGCAGCAGCAACGATTTTACAGCCAGCTTTAGCGAGATCAAGACTGAATTCCTTGCCCAGACCAGATGACGCGCCGGTCACCATCACGACCTTTCCGGTGAGTTTCTGCCATGGCTCTAGCTCGTTAAGCGACGCAGATTTACTCGCCATTGGAATGGTTTAGATGGAATGTTTTGAGTTGAATCGGATAGGAAGAGGGGTTTATAGAGAAGTGAAGTTGATTTTGATGATGAACAGGAGGAAGGATTGATGAAGTCATGGCTGATTGAGTCGCTTAGGAATTCTGAGTAGAGAGGAATCTTCAAAGTTTGAATAATATATAATACTAGTACTAACGGCAGCTGGGATCGAGATCTGTTACGAAATACCGCATGTGCGTTCAAAATGGAGAAATTAAGATCACAATTAGTGAATGTTTTGCAATATATTGACCCGATTCGGATGACCCCTTCACAAAATATGAGGGAACTATTTCTTCCCTAAGTTATAATTCCCTAAGTTATAAAAAGTTCAGAAAATTTTAGAAAAAAACGCGTTTTACGCGCGTCTTTGTGTAAAACGTGTTTTTTATATGCAGAGTGATATTTTTGTAAATAAACGGAACATTATTAAAAGAATTTGTGTATTTTTTGCAAATAACTTAAACTTACGAAAACTCACCAGACACTTTTTTACACTGTAGGAGGCATTTTGCAATACTACATGAGACACTTTTTAATACTAGGGCAGACACTTGTTTTAGAACTTAGAAAAACTCGTTTGATATTTACAAAAACTCACCAGACACTTTTTTTACATTGTAGGAGGCATTTTTCAATATTTCATGAGGCACTTTTTAACATTAGGACAGACACTTGTTTTGAAAATTTTAAAAACCCACCAAACACTTGTTTGTTGACAATGAAAGAGACATTTTTCAATAATCCAAGAGGCACTTTGTAATAGTAAGACAAGCAGTCTTAAAACTACCACTAAAAGTGTTTCTTTGAATGTATAAAAGTGTGTGCTTGAATATTTATAAGTGTAATATTACAGCAGACACTTTGTGATATTAGAAAATGCACATGATAATATTAGAGAAGGCAATGGGGAAAAACACGTTTTCCGTAACTTAATTAGTGTAAAACGCGTTTTTCACAATACCGACTCTAAAAAGTTTTATTTGTTAGAAGCTTGATATATAGTATAAAAAAATTGGATTTTTTTTTTTTTAAATGTAGGGTAAACTAGTTTTCCTCAAAACCTACACTTACAAGTTACTGTATCTATTTGGTTGGGTTATTACTAACTTCATACTTTAATTTAGCGTTTTCTTATTTGTTTGTACATTTAAAAATATTGCGCTCTCTCCGTCTCAAAAAAGTTATTTTCACTGCTTTTTGTTGTGAGTACGAATGAACATTGAAAAATAATTTTAAATTGATTTATTATCTTAATGAAAATCTAAAACTTGTTATTAATAATATTGTTGTCGGTATATCAATTACAAGTTTTAAATTTCTATTAACATAATTAAATCAACTAGAATAATTACTGTTCAAAGTTCATTCGTTCTAGCCAACTTGATCCTCTTCCCCAGGTTTCCCAGATAAGGGAAGCCGGCTGCAGCTGCACGGGCCCTTCCCGCGAGCCACGCCCAGACTGGTCTAGACAGGTTTGCGAGCAATCGATAATTTTTTTTGTAAGCGTGTGTTGCCGAGTGTAAAAAGGATTCCCAATGTGTTCATGATTTTCGCCTTTCTTGGTGGAAGAGGATTCCTATTTTTATTAATTACTTGTGAATATTTACTTATATTTAGATACTCCCACCGTCCCAATTTAAAGTTCCTAGTTTGACTTTGCACGGAGATTAAGAAAAAGTAAATGTTGTGAGTATGAAAAGTAAAGTGGGAGAGAGAAAGTGGGTAGGGAGTTTTTGGTGTGAGAATGACACCCACTTTCCATCTATATAATATATAAAAGCATAATCATTTTGAGGCCTCACATCGCGCCAAGTGGAATTCTTACGTGGAAAGCCACGTGTCCAAATTCTATTCGTCGTCCAATTTTTATTATTTCACAAAAAAAAACAGTTATTTAATTTAAGATGTACATCAAAAGATCTTTACCTTCTTAATACCTAACTATTCGGATGAATGAAAAGTGACTATACATTTAAATTTCAAATTTTGTCCAGCACAATCAAGGCATTCTTTCACAAATAAAAAAATTAAAATAAAAACGGTGATTGAAAAGCTTACCTTCTAAAAAAATTTAAATTCTATTAGTGATATGAATATGGATCTCATTATATTCATATCTCACCAAATCCTATATTTCACAAAAAAAAAAAAAAAAAAAAAAAAATTATCCTACCTTTTTTACCTAATTATTCAAAAAAAAAAAAATATCCTACATTTTTTACCTAACTATTCGGATGAAACAAGATGTTACTATAGATTTAATTTTGAGGTAACACCAAATTCTTCCTATTCTTTCTCTTAATCTAAGTTCTTCTTTTTATTGAATATGTTCATGTTCATTGGACTAATTTTTATTTTTTTTTAGAGCCTAGCGTGATCATTTATTTTGTTTTCACATGTGTTGAGAAATTTTGCTTCCTGATGTATAATCAATATTGCACCTTCATTGGTCAACATGAAAAGTTCATCAGAATGATTCTATATACAACACATATACCCCCTCAATATCTATTTTCTTTGATTAAACGTTTGTTTGATTTTTAAATTTAATTAGCTGTTAGTTAATCTGCAATCTCAATCTCTATTTTCTTTTCTTTCGTTCATTATAATAGCTATTTCAGTAATGACGTATGATGTTAATAAATCGCAGATAATGTCAACAAACGGACGACTGATTCTATCGCTTTTTGTCACGTTTGCTTCTAATCCTTTGTGGCTAGAAGTCGTAGAATTCATAGAGAGTAGGGGCCTGGGACCGAAAGATATGCCTGATGTTTTGCGTAGGATTTTTAAAATTAAATTCGATCAACTGTCAAAAGCTTTGAAAGAAGAATTTTCTTTTGGCAACCTCAATTCATGTAAGTTATTATGTTCATTTCTTAGTGTAAGTTCTATTATTGAATGCAATTTTTTGTTGGCTGCCTCTATTCTAACTATGTATTTGTTCATATATGCAGTTGTCGTCTCTGTCAAATCTATTGAGTTTGAAAAACGAGGCCTACCTCATGGACATATTCTCTTTCTTCTCAACTATAAAGATCAACCGCGCATTACCCATGTCGATACCAACTCAATTTCCTTTTAAAAATTGAAAAATTAATATTTCATCTGTATATTATAAACTTTGTAGGTGTACTAATATGAGTAAGTTACATGGTTGACTATGTTGATTAATTTCAGTAAGACAACGTAATAGGCCTATTTTGTTTTATTTTGTAAATGCCATAATAGTAGAGTGCCAACTCAATTTCCTTTAAAAATAAATATTTGGAAAAGTAAAACAAAGATCCTAAAATGATTTTTTAATCCATCACATATGAACCTAATCAGAGGCAATCATACACGCAATTAAGTAGTCGCGGAATTCAAGGATTAATTTCAAGGAATTTGTTATTCTATTCGTCATTCAAATGCTTAAATTAGGAAAGACTTGTGTTAAAGAGAAAGTTGACTTTGTATTTAAATTGGGAGATATTTAAATTGTATCCGTAATTGTAGTAGGAGTGAAAATAGACATGTTTTTAGCTTAGTTAGTGTTATGATTTTCGTTTGAAATTTGAATACAAATTCTAATAACCTTATTTAATTTAAGATTTATTTTATGAATCTTTTCCTCACAATTTTCTCTGCACAACTTAAATACAAAACTCTCAATATAATGTCAACATCCGATATTTACACAATATTTTAAAACCCATTTTGTTGATTTAGAATAAGATCCCTAATATCTGGCGATATTGTATACTCTTTAATTTATCTATCTTCGTACCAAATTGGAATAAGGTTACTTAATTTTAGTAGGATCCTAATTCTTACTTAAGATTAAGCACACACGAATAAAGGAAGGATTTTATTATAATTTGAAAATCAATGAAAGATTGAACCACAAAAAAAAAAAAAAAAAAAAAAAAAAAAACATTAAGGAAATGATTGTATCCTATTTTAGTCATATAGTGAAACATATCCAAATATAAGTCATTGTTTATTTAATCTAATACCTTAACCCGTGCATATCTTAATAGAAATGGTGGAAATTTTAATTGAGAAAGGGGTTTAGCACAGTATTCATGTAACATTAGAACACTTTTAAAATAAAAATGAAAAAAATAAAGAAAACATACTTAAATTTGAAAGATATTATCGGTTATGATTGTGTAAATATGTTATAATTATGTATTTAAAGATATAATTTCACAATTTATTCTTATCCTAATTTAAAACAACCCCCCCCCCCCCAATTTCCTAACCTAATATAACCATTTTTATAAACACAATTCTGTCTTACAAATCAAACTATCCAAGAGGAGCAGAGGTAGTAGCATAAATATTCGGATATCACGACAATGGGAGCGAGAAGATAAATACAAAAAAAATTACTGTTGAGATAATACTCTCTTCAGATAGCATCAGCAAGGAGGACGGAGATATTGCTGGACACGAGGATGTATTTTCTGTTGAGTTTTTTAATATAATTAAGTGCTCGGGATTGCCAAACCATTCAATACGTTTAAATGTTGGGTGTATAGTCATGCTACTCAAAAACATTGATCAAGCCTCAAAATTATGCAACGGAACGAGAATGATAGTTACAAATCTAGGAAAACATATAGTTGAAGCAAGAATGCTTTCTGGAAAGAATGCTGGCATGAAGGTGTTTGTGCCTAGAATGAGCTTGAGCCCATCAGATTTGACAAAATTCCCTGTCAAATTCCACTAAGCAGTTCCCATTGAATGTTTGCTTCGCTATGACTATAAATAAGAGTGATGGACAGTCCCTTTCTCATGTTGGGATTTACCTTCCTCAACCTATATTCAGTCATGGGCAGTTGTATGTGGCAATCTCGAGAGTTACAAGCAAAAAGGGTCTCAAAGTTCTTATTTTTGAAAAGGATGGTGAAACGAGCGATGTGACCACTAATATGGTCTATAAAGAAGTTTTTCACAAATTATGAGGTAATCTTAAATTTATAAACATTCATATTTTGAGTAAGTTGTAGGTAATGTGTGCCAAAAGCTGTTTGGATTCTGAATCTCCTTCATCGGATTCAAAAATTTTAATTTTTTTTTTTGTTGTCACTGCAGGAAAAGGTTGGCCAGTTAAATGGAGAGCTGTAGGAGAAGTCTCATGTTTTCTCATATGGGGTTTATAATTTTATAAGTCAAGACTGGACGACGGCCTACTGATCCTGCAAGTAAAGTCGTGGAGGACAGGTTAGTAGAGTGGGTCTGTACTTTTTCTAATATGCATAACGGGGATACCGTAATTGATCTTGCCAATACTTAAAAAAAAAAAAAAACACACACACTTTTTGTGCCACAGGAGTTTTAAATTTAATTCAACATTCTAAAAGCTTATGTTTGAAATCAAGGTAATTCAGAAGTTTAAAATTTAGATTTTGCAGCCGTCTTGATGGAGCATCATGAAGGCAAACTACCTACCCCTTATGTTCCCATATGCATGTACAATGTTTTCAATTTTGGAAGAGCAACTTTCCTGTCAGTTCTTTGCTCTTTCAACATTCACTCTGCTTTTATATGTAACTCATTCCATATTTTCTTTCTAATTTCAAAGATTTTTTTTTTTCCAGACTCAAAGATTTACGGTGAAGTTTGTATGACTTTATGGATTAACTTAATTTCCTGTGTAGCTCATGGGGGGTTTATAATGTTGTGTAAAAGTAGATCAATCTACTGTTGCTATTAAGGATACTTTTGTGAAGTTTGATGTTGTGCTTGAGCCTGGATGTCATTGCTTAGCTTGGTTCCTTGGAAGTCGGCTTAGTGGTCATCTCTCTCTTCGGCTTCAACAGCTGGACGTCCGTTGAGACAAATACTAAGGTCCGTCCCCTTTCTCTATCCATAATCACGTTGTTATCCTTCTATTTTCTGATGCTAAACTTTGAACGTTTTAGATTTTGGGATAATGCTGCTAAAATGTTTAATCATCTGTGACTGGTATTTCATTTAGTTGCTCTTAACCATTGTACAGATACTTTAGAAATTTGTGGCTTCACTTTGTATTATCACTGTACATGGATCTTGGTGTGTTTGCTGGTAGAAAAGGACCTGGTTAAAGTTGTTTGAAAGATGGTTATCATCTGTACTTAGTTTGAGCCCTCTTTTCGTTTTCATTATGAACCGATCGAGTTAATTTTAAGGTAAATGTTTTATGCGCAAGTCATTTGTCAAAATTTATAAAATGTACATGTCTGGAATTGCTCCTAATCATGAACGATTATAGACATTAATTTCGGTACAATGGTAGTAGATCAGAGTGATACTATTATCCCTAAAGCTTGCCTAATAATGATTGCCAGATTTATTCTCGCATATGAAATGCATGAACAGTGAGATATTTTATACTACCTCCGTCCCAGCTCAATGTGCACTTTTACTGTTCATGTGGTCAAAGTTCAGTCAAGTAGACCAGAAAGTTGTTGTGAGTGTGAATGTGAGTCTCATTAAATAAAACACTTCTATTATGATTGTTCGTATTTCCAGTCCAAGAGCTCGCGGCAATCAGCGCAATGTATATTAGTAACTGTGTGAAGACCAGTTATGAGATGTCTCTTTTCTTTGGTACCCATCACAATGAAAATAAAAATTTTATGGGTCAAAGATTGATATCAATCGTTTTTCTCTCTCTCAGTATGAACATGCATCAGTTTTTCTTAACAAATTAGTCTTTATCATTCCCGTCGAATTTCGACGGGTTATTCACTAGTTTTAGGTAATAAAGCAAAGTAAAAACCTTAAATTGGGACAGACTAAAAAGGAAACTAAGAACCTTAAAGCGGGACAAAGGGAGTATATTTTAGTTTTCTATTTTTATTAATTATTTGTGAATAATTACTTAGATTTAGATATATTTTAGTTTCCTATTCTTTAGTGACTAGTGGCTAACCCGTGCTTTGCACGAGAAACTAATTTCCAATTTTAGTATCTTTTATTTATTTTATATTTTTATTTAATAGTATTAGTTAATCTTAAATCATAATAATTGTATAACTTTTAACTATAATAAATAACTATAATAATTAATTATTAATAGTAAATATAATTGTTAAATTAAATAGTTAACTATTAATAGTTAACTATTAATAGTTAAATATAATAGTTAACTATTTATAGTGAAATATAATAGTTAACTATAATAATTAACTACCATAGTAACTACAATAAGTATAAGTTAACTATAATAGTAACTATTATAGTTAACTATTATAAGTATAAGTTAACTATAATAGTAACTATTATAGTTAACTATTACTATTAACTATTACTATTATAAGTAATAGTTAACTATAATAGTTACCCTATATAGTAACTAATACTATTAGCTAATAGAAAAAAATGAAAAATTACTTATTTATTAGGGTGGAATTGATGTGGCATCACCAAATGCTTCCTTTCCCCATGACTTATCCACATGGCAACACTATGGCTCTGTCCACTAACTTTAATATATATAGCTATTTTGTTTTTTTATATTTTTATTTAATAAATAAACATAATATTTTTTTGGGTATAGAAGTATATTGTATATGAATTAAAACATTTTCTTACAAATTTAGGACAATTGTGTTAAAAAAAATTTAGCTTTTGTAGCATATAATTTGTATTTATTATGATAATTAAAACTTAAAATTAAAGATGATTTATTATTATTATGAATTAACTTTTAATTCTATACATTATTGACTTAATAATATTAGCTATTGTCCAATAAATTATTTTTTATTATATATACACATTATAATTAGTAAATATAAAAATCTATAGTGTACATATAATGTGTTAGTAGAATAATAAATTAATTAACTAATAATATTAATAGTAATAATATATATATCTAGTAACTGTTATGATTAATTAATACTCCGTTGTCTTAGAGTAAGAATCATACTTTGCTTACGCACACTTATTAAAAAATAATGGAAAATGGGTAAACATTGCAGGTGGGCTAAGAATATAAATGTCCAAAACACAATTCAAAGTGCAATTGGACAATATATAAGTTAGTAAGTTTGGTCTTTTTGTAATTATAAAAGCATTAGAAGGAAAATACAGTCCAAAACACTATTAATCTTTTCTCATAATTTGTCAATTTGAGAAAGACTCTCTTGAATATATTAAAATAGGAAGTAGAACTCTAACTCTTATAGGACAATTATTGTCATATCTTGAAGGACTCCTACAATCTATAAAAGGTGGAGGAGAGGTCCAGATTATTTACGCACTCTGAATATTAAGAGATTCATACAAAGTTGAAAAGTGTTGTCCTTTTGTGAAGATTTTCGTATTTTATTGATGTGGGCACATATGCGACTACATCGCAGCCTACAACGTGTTTTGTGCTTATTCTATGATAGACTTGGTTCTTTAAGAAACAATTCCTTTTCATCGTTGCTTCTTTTTTCAGTGTAGGATCGTGTTCTCAGAGTAAAGTCTTAGACAAGTGTTTTTGTATTTTAGTATTTAGTGTTCTCGTATTTGGTCGTTTCTCTTATTTCTTGTTTGTAATCGATCTTAACTGTTTTAATAAAAGGAAGTTTTTGTTGTCTACAGCATATTGTTGTAGATGTGTAAATAACTCGTGTTAATTGTTTATTCCGCTGCAAATTCTGTTTGTATGGACTCTGGTGTAACCACATCAGAGCTTACACTGCTTCTCTGTGTTTATTTTATCTGATATCCTAGCTACCAAAACTTTCAAAATTGAAAAGATCATTCTAAAACGGAGATAGTATAATTTTAAATCTTAACCATATATACGGGGATTTTCATAAAAAAAATATACGCCTAAGTAACAATACTGTCAATTTAATTATTTTTTTTAGTTAAAGCACAACTCATTCCAGGTTTTCAATTTAGTGAGCATCTTTTTTGGGTGATTTTTTTTACGCACCACATGTTTTCTACTTAGACGGCTCTTTGGGGTTTCGAGTCAAGCGCGCATCATTTTTTTTTGTTTAGACAGGATGGTTATTGCCTCAAGCGTATTATTTTTTTCCAGAGCTTGTCGAAGTTGACTGGTTCCTCGAACGTATTACCATTCAAATACGTTATCTTTACAACGTCGTCTGTCTGTCTAAATTTCACGATGCATGGCCCAATCCATTAGTCTTCCCATTTACCTAAATGGTTGAATACGTTTAGAGGTGCTACCTTAAGCCCTAGATCACCACTTTGATATTCCTCGGTTTTATTTTCTTGTTGAAGGCCTTTGCCATCATATACTACACATAAACATATGGTTTACTTTTAAGCGGTAGCGTTACACATTTATTACTAACTAGCAAAAAAGAAAACTATATTTATATAGTCAATTTAATTAAATTACTACTCAAACATAAAAGTTATTTTAAAACGATAGTTACATATATATAACTACTAACTAGTAATGTTTCTAGTGATGGCAAACCTATTACAGTTTCGCACAAAGTGAGGAAGGAGAGAGAAAAAATGCAACAGAGATTTGGGATGGTGACCTACAGCCAGTGGCGAATCTAGGATTTTAGGTCAGGGTATGCACTTTCTTCGGGGGTTCGGGGGCGGAGCCCCAAAAAAAAATTTGGGGTCCGGGCCGGTTCAAAACTTAATGCAAAAACTATAAAAAAAAAAAATCCAAGACAATATTGACAATATTGGGGTCCTGGCCGGTTCAAACCAGGGTCAGCCTCAATTCTTAAAGAATTATCATGTACTTGTGGTTGAGAAGAAGTACCTTGTGCGATTTCTTGTTGAACCCTTTCAATATTGACAATATTAGGATCAAGATCAAGTGCAGCCGAAGCGGATGGCTCACATCGAAGGCGTTTGGTGAAGAATCCATAAAGCTTAGATTGCTTACCTATCATAAATTATAACAACAATTGCTAAATAAATCCCCAAATCATCAATTTTCAATTTTTAAAACCCTAAATTGAATTACAAAAAATACCTTTTTGAGATTGAGACATTGCCGGAGAAGCGGAGCTCCAGAGGAAGGAGAAGCCGCTGTAATCACCGCCGAAACCACCGTCCACCAGTTTGCCCGTCGTCCGTCGATCGTCGTCCCTTCCGGGCTTGCAGTGGCGGAGCAGAAAAACAAAAGACGATTTGGATTTGCGAATTCGTAAGCGGCCTGTAGCGTCAAATAACTTCTCTAATTGTAACACTTTGCACCCTTCTTCCTTTAAAAATTAACAATTTGCACCCCTATTTTTTTTATTTATTATTTTTTTTTTTTTTTTTTATAGCTAGTCGGTAATTTTTTTCCCGAATTCCAGGTTATGCAGTTGCGTAGCCTGGCGACTAACTAGATTCGCCACTGCCTACAGCGGTGATGATGCCGGCGCAAAGAGGAGTTCCTTGTAATGATGTCTTACTAACTGTGAACCTTCATAATCAGATACTTTATTCTATACGATAACAAACATTTTCCATCCAACGAATACATTAACGATACTTAATTCAGCAGCTGACTTTCCATCTGTGTCAAATACCCTCAAGCAAAAAAAAATACAAAAAGAATTTCAACGATCACTCAATCACTTGACAAGTGAATGAAATCAAACATAGTAAGCATCTCATGACAACTATTTATCGAAATCCCTCTTTTGAATATAAGCATAGCTTGGCCTCTCTCTTATCTTCTAACAAATCCTCACTTGCATACTTACTCAACAACTCCTTTTTCTTCTCATTCATCATCCTCTCAATCTCCTTATCAAACAACGAAACATAAACCACAAACTTACTTCAGCAGCTTCTCAAACAACTCCTTTGCCCAAGCAACTTCTTCGCCCCCCCAACCCCCAAATACCATTACTCCCTCCGACCCTCTTTAACTTATAAAAATTGGGTTTGACACATTAATTAAGGGGAAAGAGAAAAAGTTGATGTGTTGTGAGTATAGATAGTTGGGTAGGAGAATAAAAGTGAGGTAGAGAATAGTAAGTGGATAGTTGTTGTGAGTATGACAAGTGGGTCCCATTATTTTAAAAGTATTAAAACATTTCTATTTTAAGTCTTTGTAAATTAAAGTGGGACAACCAAGAGGATAATTTTTGTAGATTAAAGAGGGACGGAGGGAGTATATCTATACCGAGGACCACACACAATAAGGTTAGGAACATCCACAATACGAGTGGGGATATACACGCTCAATGATTTTGTTATTACACAAAACTTTAGTTAGATCACCCATTAGTCAAATTATAAAATATATATTTTGTAACTACATCCACTTACTTTTCGATTTTACGCTTCCCTTCCAATAAACTTAAATTCCTTCATCCACATCCCTTCTGACCACCTACCACCACCACCACTAGAAAGAGTAAAAAAATAATAATCAAAAGTTGTAAAACAAATCTCTAAAAGAGAAGCCTCAAATAAGAGAAAGCATAAAAACTATAATAATCAAACATGAAAAAGATCTCAAAAACAACCAACTTTCCTCCTTTAAGGAGGTTTTATCGCTCTTCGACTCCGCTTTAACATATACTTATTACTCCATCCGTCCCAATTTAAAGTTCCTAGTTTGACTTTTACACGGAGATTAAGAAAAAGTAAATGTTGTGAGTATGAAAAGTAAAGTGGGAGAGAGAAAGTGGGTGGGGAGTTTTTGTTGTGAGAATGACAAGTAGGCCCCACTTTCCATTTTAGGTAATAAAATAAAGTAAGAACCTTAAATTGGGACAGACTAAAAAGGAAAATAAGAACCTTAAAGCGGGACAGAGGGAGTACTTGCAATCAGTGTTCTAAAAGTTTCCGTCTAAGCCGTCTAGGCCCGCCTAGGCGCTAATGAAACGCCCAAGTCCCGCCTAGGATATTATAACTATTTATGAATTCTCGGCCCCGCTTAAGTTCCGTCTAGACCCCGCCTAAGCGATAGGCGCTGCTACAACGCCTAACGACCGCTAACGCTTTTTAGAACTTGCTTGCAATTAGTCATTACATTCGAGTATAAACTATAGATATGCCCACTTACTAGTAATAATTGAATCCTGAACATGTATCAAAGGCTTTCTTCATTTATATACACTCTTTCAACCTTTCAATTCTTAATCCATTAATATTGTCCCTGATACTTTACAAACCTTCCCCAAAATCTCATTTCTCTCCCTACTTCCTCAATTTCACTCACTTTCAATATCCTAACACCCAAATTTCATTTCTTCGGTCTTTTCTATATAGCTAGGTCAATTTTTTTTTTTAATTCAAGCTAGTATATGATTTTAGCACTTTATTTTGTTGGGAATTTAGTGGTACCCCGTTGCAATCTAAGCAAAGAACACAAACCCACAAGCACAATAATGGAAGAATCACACACACAAGAACACAAGAATTGTTTACCCGGTTCGTTCAACACATGAACTACGTCCGGGGGCAATTGCCAAGCCAATATATTATTCATCACACCTTAATAATCTGCTACAATGTGTCCTAGGTCGTGACTATGCTTATATAGCAGTACAAGGAAGATCTAAATCAAATTAAGGAGAGATTGTGTCAAAATAGGAAACAAATCAGCCCAGCCGGCATACCAAGCGCCCGCTTGGGTCTAGGCGAGCGCCCGCTCGAACTTATTCCCCCAGGCGGATCAACTCACTGTCCAAATGAGCGCCCGCCTGGTCCATGGCAAGCGCCCGCCTGGTCCTCCGCCCAGAACTCCTCCTCCTGATTGAACCCCTTTTGATCTCCACCAACTCCCCCGACTTAGACTCCTTTTCTTCCTCATAGTTTAGGATCCAATCCCAACAATCTCCCACCTGGAGACTAAACTCATAAGCATAGAAACACCCATCAACTCCCCACTACGGAGTGAACACTTTTGAACACATTTTACCCCCCCTATATTGGCTTGACATTACCGAGCTTACCGCTCAAGTACTAAGGCGAGTTGAAACCAAGCGATGTTTCAACCTCTCCGTGTTAGATAGTTCTTGCCTCCCCAAATCAGCTTCTACCTTGATTTCTCTCCGCAAGTCTAACTTCGCCTTCTCCCTCCAGACCCACCTTCCTCGCAATGCTTCCCCTTGAAACTTGGACACACCTTGTTTCCTGCATCGTCTTCTCTTGGTCTGAACACGCTCTCTGTTAGGGCACTTGGACTTCCACACCGCGTTGATCAACTTTGTGTCCTTCTCCCCCCTAACATACCATTTCTTGATGTCTCTCCTTTCTACACCAATAGGCCGGTTCATTAGCCTCTTGCTCCCACCCGAGCGAATGTCGACGTTGTAGGTAGAGTACAACATCTTCTCCTTAACCCCATGATCTATCATCTTAGCTCCTTTTGTGACTTCCCAAAACCCACCAGTGAAGGTCACACCATACCCTTCATCATCAAGTTGTCCAACAGAAATCACCCTCCTCCTCAAGTCCGGAACATGCATCACATCGTGCAATTGTAAAACAGCCCCGTTAGGTGTCTTCATCATCACATCCCCTTTACCTTTGATCTTCAATGGTTGATCATCACCAAGATAGACAACCCCAAAATCTCCGGTTTTATACCGCTCCATTGTTTCTGCATCCCCACTAGCATGACATGAAGCTCCAGAATCCAACACCCAATCTTCACCTGACTGCTCCTCTCCTAGGATTAATACATCCCCATCATCCACCACGTGTGCATCACCATCCTTCTCCGGACAGTCATAACTGATATGACCCATCGTGCCACAATTTTAGCACTTGACCGGCTTTTTCCCCTTTTTCGGTCCTCCCCTTCCCCTATTTCTCTCCACCCTAAGTGCAGCCCTATCTGCGGAAGATTCTCCCCTTTTCTCTTTCCTTCTCAACTCCTCTTGAAGGATGAGATCTCGAACCTCCGTATACACTAATGGTGTTTTCGACGTACTGATTGTTGTGACAGTTACCTCCCAACTATCAGGCAACGATTTTAGTAGAAAACATGCTAACACTTCATCGGAGAAAGTAATATCAACACTTTTCAATTGGTCCACCATACCTTTGAAACTGCCGATATGACTCGCTGCTGTCTGCCCCTCTGACATCTTCGTATTCGCAAACCTCTTTATCAAATGCACCTTATTGATATTCGACAGCTTCTCATACATGTCTGACAGCATCTGTAGCAACCCCACCGTTGTCTTGGCCTCCATCGCGTTCCGTGCAACGTCGTCGGTTAGAGCGCTCCTCACCGCTCCTAACGCCTTCCGATCTAACGTCTCCCAATCCCCTTGTGACATGTCTTCGGGTTTCTCTTTTAAGGGTTTATGAAGATCCTTACAATAAAGGTAATCTTCAACCCTTGTCCTCCAAAACGTGAAATTCACACCGTTGAATTTCTCGATTGAGTTCTTCATCTTGATTGCTTCACAAAGTCCCCAAGAACGTGATTCAAAATTAATCAACTGATGAAAATTTGAATCCTCCTAACCAAAGCTCTGATACCACTTGTTGGGAATTTAGTGGTACCCCGTTGCAATCTAAGTAAAGAACACAAACCCACAAGCACAATAATGGAAGAATCACACACACAAGAACACAAGAATTGTTTACCCGGTTCGTTCAACACATGAACTACGTCCGTGGGCAATTGCCAAGCCAATATATTATTAATCACACCTTAATAATCTGCTACAATGTGTCCTAGGTCGTGACTATGCTTATATAGCAGTACAAGGAAGATCTAAATCAAATTAAGGAGAGATTGTGTCAAAATAGGAAACAAATCAGCCCAGCCGGCATACCAAGCGCCCGCTTGGGTCTAGGCGAGCGCCCGCTCGAACTTATTCCCCCAGGCGGATCAACTCACTGTCCAAATGAGCGCCCGCCTGGTCATGGCAAGCGCCCGCCTGGTCCTCCGCCCAGAACTCCTCCTCCTGATTGAACCCCTTTTGATCTCCACCAACTCCCCCGACTTAGACTCCTTTTCTTCCTCATAGTTTAGGATCCAATCCCAACATATTTATCTTAGCACTTTATTTATCTGGTTTTTTGTTAAATTTTGCTATCCTGAATTTGGTCCTTTCTTTTATTTGTCTTGTAATACTTCGTATGCATAACAAAAAAATTGAAACAAAGATTGCCTTTATATCAATGAGTTCGAAGATGAGCGATATACCTACTTGAATTAGGTTGTCATTGATTCAGATGTCATTTTTGTAACAAAAAAACAGTAGACATACTAACTAAAATGGTGGGTGCATATATCTTCACTCCTACAATATTCCCCTCAAAGGCAACCATCTTTGTAATACCCTATCCTACATCGGTTAGGTGTGGGAATTTAGTGAACTATTTATAAGCCTACAAAGTTACCATTGAACATCAAATTATGTATTGAACTTTTGGAGGCATGTGATAGGTTTTAGTTAACCCAAATTAAGAGGGGTTCTCTGTGTTTGGGATCGAGTAGTTACAAATGGTATAAGAGCGGGTCATGGCCGTAAGTGCAGAACAAAGTACTACACCGCAGAGACGGTTGGAGCCACCTCTTGAATCTGTACTAGCCACCTTTTGAATCCTACACTGCCCAGGGTTCCGATCTTAGTGGGCCTTGTCGGAGACGGTAATGATTTAAGTGGGAGTGTTTGTAACATACTATCCCACATTGGCTAGGTAGTGTACTATTTATAAGCCAACAAAGCTACCATTGAACATCAAATCCTCAATTGAATTTTTGGAGGCCTGTGATGGGGTGTTGTTATCCCAAATGAGGAGGTGCTAAGTGGTCCAGTGCGTGATGTTTTTGTAGCGGATCGGGCCTTTGGGCTCGGGTCATTTCAATCTTTTACATATGTTTTGAATAATTAGCCCCCTAGCTCAACATTTGTCTCTCCCAATGCTCCTTCTCCTGAATCAGTTTATTGATCTCGTCATTCAGGTGAGGGATGAGAGGGGTTTGCCGGAGGTGTGGGAGCAGCCTGCCAGAAAGGATTGTAGAGAGAGAAAGTAAGATAGTGTGTGTTGGATGAGTGGAGAGGGGAGGGGAGAGTGGTTTTGTTTGGGTAAAGAGTAGTTTTGTCATTTAAAAATACTCATAGACGCTATAATAAATAATTTTCTGGTGTTGGACTAGGTGTTAAACGAAATTATGTGCCATCCTTGGCGATAATTTTGATTTGGATAGAGGACTAACCGGTAATAATCTCTTTTAAAAAACTCTTCCAAGAAAGACCCGTAACTATTATGAGGTGTATTTTGGTACGGACACCATGTTTTTCTTTTCTCTCTATTTAAAACCCTCCTTCCAAACCTTGTTGATTTATCCCTCTTAACTAAACCCTCCCCTTCCTCTCTCTCTTCAAGCCATGGCGATCGGCATTTATGATCACATGTTACCGGACGACACTCACAACCTCTACGACGTCACTTTCTTCTCCGACTCCATCCACACCATCGTCACCGACACCCCATCCTACGTCAACGGCTGGATCTACGACGTCGAATCCCTCCACTCCCGCCGCCTCCACCGTCTCATCGTCGGCCTTGACGTCGAGTGGCGCCCTTCCTTCAACCGCTACGTCGAGAATCCAGTCGCCACTCTCCAACTCTGCGTCGGCAAACGCTGCCTCATCTTCCAAATCCTCCACGCCCCTTCGATCCCTCGGCCCCTGGTCGACTTTCTGGCCAATCCGAGCTATACCTTTGTTGGGGTTGGAATTGAGAGCGATGTTGAGAAATTGCTTGGGGATTATAATTTGCCGGTCGCTAATTTCGTCGATTTGAGGGGATTAGCGGCGGAAGAGACTGGGGATAGGCAGCTGATCAACGCTGGGTTGAAGGGTTTGGCTATGGCGGTGCTTGGAAGGGAGATTGTGAAGCCTAGGCATGTCACTCTGAGTAGGTGGGATAATCAGTGGCTTACTCCACCACAGGTACAATATGCCTGCATTGATGCTTTTCTCTCTTTCGAAATTGGAAGGAGATTGAATGCTGCAGGTTAGGTTATTTAATTATTATTCCGTATTATTCGAAAGTAAATGGTCTAGGTATGATATTGTGGGATTTCTCGTAACTAGTGAATTTAGTTCATATGATTCTGAATTAAGATGGTGAATTTAGGGTTTTATGTTAAATCATTTATGGTTGGTGGTTTTTAGTGAATGTTTATGCTGCTGCAATTGTGTTCCTTGCTGTTTTTCATTTTTGTTTTTTGAATTGGGACTTGATTTGATTTGGATCTTGATGATAGTGAAATCTCCCAAATTGGGGTTGATTGGATGCTGGCAACTAATGGGTTGCCCCAATTTTTTTGATCCACATTAAAACTATGTGTCGAAAAACATGATTTTGAGATCACGCATCTTACTAGGATAGTAGGATGTCAAGTATGATACTCCCTCCGTCCCAAAATGATCTTCTCATTTGCCATTTCTTATTGTCCCAAAAAGTTCTTCACATTTCTACATTTTAGGCTTAAACAAAGCATGGCTATTGAAGCAAGTGTTCATATCCTTAAAAAGTTTGAATAATCAAACGCGAAGATCATTTTGGGACGGAGGGAGTATAAATTTTCAAATTTGCTCTTGATTACAGGTAAATATGAATATTATTTGGACATTCATTTTGGGACTATATTAATTATTTGGACATTCATTTGGGGACGGAGGTAGTATATGATATACTCCCTCCGTCCCTAAAAGTTAGTCCCTCTTTTCCATGGTTAGTTTGATTGATTTTTTGAGCAATAATTTTGGGTTCTTTTAATTATTCTAATGAGAAATCATTGCTAGCATTCATAATGTTGCATCAATATTAGCAAGTTATAGATTTTCATCAGGATAATTAAAAGTAACATAAATTATTGTTCGAAGTTTATTCAAACTAACAACGATATACGTGAGCCTAACTTTCGGGGACGGAGGGAGTAGTTGTCTGCAAAATTGTTTTTGCTAGATTGGTATGGTTTTTTCATTAGAAATTTAGTTCAGCTGCTTATTGGCTATTTGCTAAGTGGGCGAGTGAATTGTTATTATGAGCTCTGTTATTTCTGAATCTTGATATAGAGCTTTGTGTAATGGCTGTGGTTCGTGATCTGAGACAAGTTTTGAGTCAGAGTCGTGGACATAAGTACTTCTTATTCATTAGATACTGTTCCAGGGCTGGAAGTTTTAAATAATCTCTAGCACATTGTTGCCAAAATATCTTGGTCACGATCAACCTTTTTCCGAGCAACTGGTCTGTCAGTTTCATTGGGGAACCTGTTGGAACTAATACTCCCTCCTTAGCGAAATGATTTTCCTACCTTTTTAATTTTGTCAATACGAAGATATTAATGATCCTAATGAACATCTAATTGATACAGTAGTATTTATAATAGTGTATCAATAACAAGTTTTAAGTTTTCATTAGGAAATTTATCTTAACAAAAATTTATTGGTCGAAGTCCCTTCTTGTATTAAAAAAAAGTGGGAAGATGATTTTCGATCGAGAGACAGAGGTGGTCTACAGAAATAGGCTGGTGAGGGTGAGAACGGTGTGAGGAGTGTTTAGGATGATCATGACCATTGTTCGAGGTCATTAGTAGTGGAAAGTGAATCTTTGATCTTTTGGGATAGCATTAATTATTAATTTTATTGTTTTTTATAAATTAATTATTTTTAGTTTGGTTGTAAGGTAAATTTTTGATTTGATTTGTGTTGATTATTACATGGAAACTGTGATTGATTATACATATAATCAATCTGCTTCTAATACAAATCTGAGGTAGAAATTGACATTCTTAGTTGTCCAGTTGGATTGGTATAACACTGAGAGGAAGTGACTAATCCTTCAACCAAAATTAAAGCAACTTTATCGAATTGTAGCAAGTGAGAAGAGTGTACACAGAGAGAGAAGGGGACAATGAGAGAAGAGCAATGCTAGGGGCACAAAATAAGGTCACAAAATCTTGCTCACACGATGAGGTAGCGATATTTTATTGGTTGCATCGATAATGGACCCGCCACACTCTAATTAAAAACACCAATAAAATTATTACACCTAAGATTTTGTGTGCAAGTTTTTGTAACTTTTTTGTGCCTCTAGTATTATTCATGAGAGAATAGACTCCATTTGATTATAGTACTACTTTCCTTTCAAGATACTACATGTCTTGTTTTTCTTTTCTTGATTTAGTATCTTTATAGTACTACTTTCCTTTCGAAATACATCAAAATACATGTTGTTGTTTTTTTTTAACAAAAACTTGCCGTGAGACGGGTCTCGTTGAGAGAGGACCGTCTCACACAAGACTTCATTTTTTATTTTTATTTTTTTAAATACTTGATTTAATATCTTTATAGTACTGCTTTCCTTTCAAAATAAATGTTTTTTTTACAATAAGAATTACTCCCTCTAGACACAAATATAAGCAAAAGAGTTGGGGTTTTTATGGACCTAAATATAAGCAAAAAAGTTGAGTTTCAATACAAAACTCATTAAATATAACTGTATTTAATACTCTTTTACCAAAAATACCCTTAATTAATTACTCATTTTCAAATACAATTACACATTTATTACACATTTTATATAAGGATATATTAGTAATTTTAACATAGTTTTATTATAAAATCAAGACAATTAACTAACTTTAACTATTTTTTTAATAAGTGTGATTTTAGTTACTTTTGCTTATATTTATGACCGGAGAGAGTACTAGTTATTTGTGTAGAAAGATGGACTCTAAGGCCAATAAAGTTATGGCGTATTTTTCTAACAAGTAGCATTTTTATGAGCATATATAGTACTATATAGGTTGTTTTCGTAATTATTTTACAAATAGGATGATTTTCGTATCTACTTTACAAATGCTAAAGTAATTACATAAAGATACTAGATCGAAAGGCTTAATGATTTCGTCTTTTAAGGAGGTGGATGCTTTTATGATTGTGCTTGATTGCCCAATCCGCATTTTTCTTCCATGCCTCATCATCATATATGAGGATGAGTGAATTATCCGTGTCATTTGTTTTCATATAAGTATTCTTTTAGAGTCTTTCCTTTTCTAGAATCAAGTCTCCCCGGGTGGTGTTCGTATTTGATACGTTGTACTTCCTCTGTATCAGTTTAAAGTTTTTAGTTGCTTTATTCCATAAATGGAAAAAAAATGAATAGTGCTTTTGAGAATCTTGCCCTCAAAAAGTTTATTTAATTAAAAAAAAACCCATTACTTACTTAACTTATTTTCACCCACTTGTTTCATGAATAGTGTTTTGGACATTCATATCCTTCACTCTCTACTTTTGGTTGACTCATTTTCTTTGTTTTTGCCCTGGTTTTTTAATAAGCATGCATAGTAAACTAAAAACATTAACCAGTACGGAGGGAGTAGTTGCTTCCTCATTTTTTATTTTTATTTTCATTTGTTTGTAGTTTTTCGAGTGCTCTAGGATCAGGTAGGATACCATATACTCCTATGTCAGGTTGGGCTTGGTTAAAGATGATGTCGTTTCAGTTTAACCTTATTTACCTGTTTATAAGAAAAATGAGGCAAACATCTATTGGGTTTATGGATTGTTTTTGTCAAGGATAAGGATTAGAGAAAGAGATAGTCGGAGCCAATCATACATGGAGAGAGAGAATTGATATGAGAGACTCAAATAATATTGTATGAATGACTCAAGTATTATTGATACTAGCAATACATATTTATAGGAGTACAAAGAGAGTTCTAGAGTCCTAATCTAATTAGGAATACTAATACAATAAGGAAACTAATATTCTAGAATAATCTAACTTGGTGTACAAGATACAATCTCTATGTTTGGTAATTACAATATGTGCTAGGAATATATAATATTCCTTAACAGTTTTATCCACTTTTTATCCAGGTTATTTTGAAGGGGACGCCAAAAAAGTAAAAAAAAAAGAAAAGAAAAATGGTTTTAGAGGGGAGTTCCATAATTTTGTCCAGGTTTAATTTAATTTATTTTAATAAAAATTTAAAATTTGTTGTTGATATTATTGATGGTGTATTATTTATAAATTTAATATTTTTATTAATATAACTAAATTTAACTTATTATTCAAATTTTATTTTTAATAATAATGAAAAAAAGAAGAGAATAATACTAGGGGCACAAAAAAGTCACAAAATCTTGCTCACAAAATCTTATGTGTAATGATTTTATTGGTATTTTTAATTAGAGTGTGGCGGGTTCATTATCGATGCAACAAAAAAAATATCGCCACCTCATGTTGTGTGCAAGATTTTGTGACCTTATTTTGTGCCCCTAACATTGCTAAAAAAAAATTATGTTTTTTTTTTTTTTCGAAAGGATAAAATTATTTTAAGATAGAGCTGAGTATAATATACTGTAATTAGTTTGTGCAAGACGCTAACGCAAGATGCTCAAACAGTCAAAGTCCATTCCCTTGGCTAGACAAATGACAATAGACATAGACGCCCAACTTTGACCCCTTTGACTTAACAAAAGTCGCCGAATACTAGAATCATTGTGCCACGAAGACGACCGTACATTAAAAAAAAAAAAGAGAGTATCATTTAAAACACTTCTTTATTTAATGCATGTATTTGCATATTCATAATTAATATTTATTAACTATTTTTTTTATCTCATTTTATTTTCTTACTTTCAATATTTAAATCACTAACACAATTTTTTTTTAATCTCGTACCAAAAACAAAATGCAAGTTTTAGTGGGAAGGAGGAAGTAGGGATGGCCAAACCGGACCCGGACCGGAGAAGCACGGAACCGGAGCAAACCGGCGAATAAACCGGAACCGCCATTCATCCCGGGCGGTTACGGTTCACATAAATGGCGAATCGGACCGAAAATCCCTTGTTTTTCAATATTTTTAACCTGTTTATTCATTATTGTATGATAAAAATAAAATAAAATGGGGGACCGGAACCGGATTGTGGTAACCGGAACCGGTGTAACCAAGGGCCGGTTAAGGTTCACATAAATGGCGAACCAGAACCGGCGTTGACCATCCCTATGAGGAAGCGGCAAAGCCACCCTTAACTTTTGAAAATTGTCCTTAAGTACCTTAAATTTTATAAAATATATATGCCCCTTCTTTTCAGGGTAAGTGTTTGCCTTCCCTTTTTAGTCTGTTACAGAGTTTGTGTCGATTTCCTTAAATAGCAAGGAGTCTTTACTATTCCTCTCAATCATTTTCTCTCTAACTTTATTTTTATAGGCACAACACTAATCAACTTACTATTCCCTACCACACATTCTCTCTCCTACTTCACTTTTCATAATCATAATATTAACATCACTTCCACTATTTCTTAATCTCCATGCTAATGAAAGGGTGAATACTTACTCTGAAATGAAGGAAATATATGAAAAATAATATTTGGTCAAATATGACTCCTTTGATTTTAAAATATGTACTATCATATCTTTCAACTCCATATTATGCCAATTTCTTTTTTATAATAAGTGTAATTTATGTTTTATGAGCAATCTTAACTCTTCTAACCAAATTTTTTATCTTTGCCACTTAACGGTGAAAGTAAATATTGAAGGCTCACTTAGGGGTATAAATGGTTCGGTTTTAGACCAATTTTGAGACCGAACTACTATGCACTACCACAAACAATGTTTTAACTAAACCGAAACGAACCGCAATATATTGGTTCGGTTTGGTTCAGAATGTAGTTCAGCAATGTGGTATAAATCGTGGTTTTTACCACGATTCAGATCATAGTTCAGACTGCAACTCATTATCATAGTTATTTTAAAAAAATAGTGTTCATGGAGGTGCGAAAATGAGAGGGATGTAGGAGAAAGGTTTCAAGGAATAGAGAAGCCGCCAAAGGAAAAGAACACACCACACAATGTTGGCTATAGAAAGAACTTTGTTAACTATATGCCCACAAGAAATATAACAAATAATGAAATGAATATTGAGTAATTATGCAAAACGAGAGTTAATAATGGTCTAATACAATGTAAGTTTCTTATAATTTAACTGGAGATGGGCATAAGGGCAAACCCGCCCGGCCCGGCCCTTCCTTTTCACTAACCCGCGGGTTAACGGGCTTGGGCCCGCTCGTGGCGTGTGAGCCCGCAGGCTGGACCCGGCCCGCTTCTTCAAAGATTATTAGGCCCGCCCGTTGGCCCTTGGGTTTAACCCAAAGGGCCTGAACGGGTGTTTTTTTTTTTTTTTTTAAATTTGGAAAAATACAGAATTTTATAAAAAAATGTTTAAAAATATTAAAGACTTTAAAATTTAATTTATAATTTAGTAAAAATATAAGTAGCCTTTAATAATATTAGTATGTTATTAAAGAAAATTAAAATAGTGAAAAAAGTTTATAATTGTAATGAATAAATTTTTTAAAATATAAACATACTCCATTTTAAAAAATTATAATAATTAAGTATATACTATAAATAATAAATATACAAAAATTATAATAATTAATTGGAATTGAAACTTTTTTTTTTTTTTTTTTTTACCTGGCTAAAATGCGGGTCGACGGGCACGGGCCATCTCATGGGTTTAAGCCCGCGGGCTAAGCCCGGCCAGTTAGACTTTTTGGTGGGTCCGCATCTCATGGGTTTAAGCCCGCGGGCTAAGCCCGTTAGACTTTTTGGAGGGTCCGGCCCGCCCGTCAAATACAAGGGCCAAGGGCCGGGTTTGGGCTACAGGCTCACGGGTTAAGGGTTTGGCGGGCAAGGGCCGACGGGCTGCCCACGGGTTTGGCCCCGAAATGCCCATCTCCAAATTTAACTGTAGACATTACTCAACATACAATTATGTTGTTAAATATGTGGTTTATATTTTAGTCTGATAGTTCGGTCCTACGGTTTGGTTTGATTCGGTCTGCTTTGATTAAGATGGTTCAAACGTCAAATTAAACGAACTATAAAATTCACCAACTTATTAGACTGAACAAATCACTAATACTTAAAAATTGAATCAAATTGAATAGTTTAGTTTGATTTGATCTCGAAACCCAGTCTTAACCAAGACGAATTCTTATATGCGGTCGTCGCACCAAGTGCGGCGGTTCCGCTGCTTCTCGGCCTGACCTGCTATGCTACATCCGACTGTGAGATCCACCTTCCCCTCTTCCCAGATCGCTGCCACGTGTCACCTTAAAAAAAAAACCAATAACTTTAAAATGCTATATCTTGAGATTTATAACTCAGAAAAAAATTAAAAATACCGTTTTGTTCGTTTTGACGAGAAGAATGAAACTACATAGGTCATGATATGGTTTGATTTTTTTTTAAAAAAACATGTTTTTTTACACACCAAAAATTTGAGTTGTTCATCAGCTAACATGTAATACTCTGTTCTAATAAAAGTAACAGTTTCATATTGAAAAAGTAACACTTTTTCAGTCAAATGTAACATGAGTTTTACAAAAAAAAAAAAATTGGATTTGCATTTCAATTGTTACTTTCTCAATAAAAAATTGTTACATTTCATATATAATGTTACATTTAAAAATATAAACTATTACAATTGAGAAAAAAAATGTTACATTCATTTTTTATAAAATGTAAGATTAGTTTAGTTGTCAATTCTATGTTAATTTTCGGAGAAAAAAAGTGTTACTGATGACGCCAAAATCTGGTTGGATCAGCCTTCGTCCGACGGGTTGGATAATCCCAGCAACAGTTCTTGACAACGGAATCTGCACACACGAAACAAATGTAAACTGCACCGGGGCTTCACCGGCGAAGGCCCTCTGGTGTAAGAATAAGGATATGGGTGATTAGAAATGGAGAAATCAATTGACTAGATTAGAGTCAAAAGTTCGTTACCCGTTTCCCGTTGTCGAGGACCTGTTTATATAGGCGTGGGTATATGAGTTCTGACTTGATAGGAAAGTCAGGAAGCCCGTGGTGATGTAGGACTCATGTTCCCTGGAGATAGACTCCTGATAAGGATGAATGATATCCTGTTATCTGGTATGAGAGTTATCTTGGTTCAGATAAGGACTCTTGATTTTAGAGTTGTAATATAACTCTGTAAGAGGTTTCCCGACGATAATGGGAAGTTTGTGGTGTGAGTCGGCCCGTCATCTAACTCGGCTCGTCATAATAGCCGGCTAGGGATTAGGCTTTCTCGGACTCGGCCTAGGCAAGAACTGCCTGCTCGGCCTTACTGATGTCGGCCTATGAGAAGATGGGCCTTATTGTACGAGCCTTATGACGTATGGGCCTAGAGTTTATGGGCCCCATTTAACCAGGTTGGTTTATGTCGTTCAGTGGCCCCCGAGTTTCTATCTCGGCATGCCGAGTAGGAACTGCTTTTGTACTTGCTCTGCCACTTCATTTAATCTGATTTGACAGCCAACAACCAATATCTCCAAGGGTTTAGATTTCCTGACGTCATGCTGATTTCCTTAGAGATGAAATCATTGTTCTTCTTGGAAAAGGAACACTTCATTAATTGCGCCATCATTAGGGGGGTATAAATACTCCACCCCTTTATATTTTGGAGATATACATAGACAGTCCGCATACTGGTTTTTTGTATCACTTTCTCTTTCAAGAATTCTTTGAAGGCAATAATATCGAAAATTCAGAGATGGCTCCGAAGAAGAAATACGATGACGCGTTCCCGGAAGAAGTGAGTACCGAATCAGAACATCAAGTTTATCATGATTCCTCGAGCAGCGACGATTCAATGTTTCCAACCAAGATACGTTCATCTTTTCCGGCGGAAGAGTCACCGTCCGATAGCAACGGTGAGTATTCGGAGCCGGACTTGGCTGATGATTTTTCCGGCGATTCTAGTACGGAAGAGTCAGAGGATGAGGACGAAGATGATGATGAAGACGATAGCGAGGATGATCCAGAACCCATCATTATTGATGAATATGGGTATGATGGAGACGTTGAATGGGAGGAGGATGATGCAGACCAAGATCAAGATTATGATTTTTCTTGAATCTTTAATTAGGATGACTTAGTAATAGCTTTATCATGTATAGGTCAGGCCCCCGACCTTGTTGTGGGGGTCTTTTTGCTAAATACATATTCTGGGATTTAATCCTTTGCCCTCTTTACCCAGATTTTGATTTGATTTCATAGCTTGAATTCCTTGCATTTTGCGTGACCTTGAATTTTTCCATTACCATTACCCTTTGCATGATGTCGCTATAAAATAATGCAGACCCTCTGATCTTAGTTGACATGTCGGCATGGAAGGCCCTGGCCTCTGTCGTTCAACCATAACTTCAATCATCGCCTGACATCGACCTATCTTCACCTTTTCTCGTCTCGGTCTCATCTCATTATATCATTAAGGATGTCGGTCCGTCGTAGAGGTGTCGGCTACCTCTATGTGCTGAACCCTTCAGTGTCGATATAGGCATCAGAAAAGCGTGATTTTTTGAAGCCGACTGTCATTTCTGCTGTAGGTCTCGGCTTGACACGTGTCGATCTAGCATTTGGCGGTCTGTGTTTCTCAACGACGGTTAGTTCAATCGCTAAATCTTCTTTTCGTACGGCGCACGTCAGTTGATGGGACATTTGCCTTGAAAAATGCGGCCCATTAATTAGGAATAATGATGGGGTTTAAGGGGAAACGTGCCAACCCGTGGGTATAAGGATATGGTCGGGTCAAATTCGGGTCCGACCCGCTCCACCCGGGATATAACTTCAAATTTTCACTCCTTGTTTCACTTTTCGAATTTCAAAAAAGGGGAACCCAAAGCTTTGCATTTCACTGGCCTGCATTTCCCACTGGTGCTGAGCTTTTCCGTCGATCTATTCCGTCTAAAGCGTCCAGAACGACTTCCCGACTAATTTCGTCCGATCCTTTTCCATTTCCAAGGTATTTTCTCGCTTTCCTTCCTTTTGTCCATTTCTAGGGTTCCGACTAATTTCTCGAACAGTACATTCTCCGTCGGATTTAGTTGTTTTCGCTGACTAAGAAATAGACCCTCATCTTCCCCAATGTCGGACCTACCAATTCCTGATGCCAAACCTGTGTATGGTTTTTACCGAAGAAACAATAGGATTTATGTTAAATCGAACGGGCATTGGGGGCTATTGTCTTTACTCGCCGTAGGGGAAATTTTGTACTTAAATGGGTCGCCGAGAGAGGACCTCAGATATCCTTCTGGTCTTTACGTGACGAGTGTTAGGACTGACGAGGATGCCAACATGGTCGTCCTTGATAGCTTAAGCGAGGTCCTTGATCATATTTATCTGTTTTATGTAAAGGATAAATCTTTGTTTCGGTCTCGTCATATGAGTGCAACCTCCTCGGCCCCAGTAGTCGATTCGGGGGGAAAATGGCCTTTTCAAGGCTTCTCGATGAGTCTAAACCCTCTGTTTCTTCTACAGGTATGGCCGGGGAAAGTACCTCCGAGACAATTGTAGGATCGTTTTGACTCGAGCGTTGTCAGGCAGGGACGAGGGGCCAAAACTAAGGGTAAAGGGAAATCAGGGCCAGCTGCGAGCAAAACATCCCAAGCCGGGCAAAGAAATGCTTGAGGTGCTGTATTCTCGGTATGGAATAGACCGTGATGAGTATTGCTTGCATTATAGCAAGGTCGTTCCCTTGGATTCGGAGGAAAAAATCCAAAACTTCTACTATAATAAAGCTGTCGTTTCTTTCTTTTACAAACAGTTTCAACTAGGGCTAAGACTCCCTCTTGACCCCTTTATAAATGAGTTCTTGGAGACGTGGGGGATTGTTCCAGCCCATATTGGCGCCAATGCTGTCAGATATTTGATCAGCTTCATAGTGTTGTGCCGTAGTCTCAACTTCGAACCTTGTATGTCCGCTTTTGATCATTTCTTCAATGTGAGCTATAATAGGACTTCTAGGACTGTAAGCATCAAGTCTGACCCCGCTAAACCCAAGATTATCTCCCCCATCTCTACCACTGTCAGCAAGGTGTCGGGGTGGAACAAACATGTAATTGGGGTTGAATCTCGTAGTGGTTGGGAGTTCGCGCTCCCCGAGCTTGGTCCTAGTCGTCCTGAAGAGGTTCATAGACCGACGTGGAGTGATAGCCTGATTGCAAAGCTAGAAGAGTTTGCCAGTCTCGGTACCCTTGACTGGAGTGAATTGGAGAGGGATCCTCGCTATTACGTTCAGGCCGGGTTGATGGCAGGCCCCCTTGACGGCGTTATCCCCAAAGTCATCGTTAAGAAGGGGAATAGATTTCCGAACTGGACCGTTCATCCCAACTTTCTTTTTCGTCATGAATGTACCCGTTGCCAGGAGCAGAACGACATCTGTCTTAAGGCCGTCGACATGATAGGCTGTAATTCCTAGATCTTTCAATCGTGAATTTATCCTTTTATCTTGTCCCATTTTGACGCTTATCTGTTTCGTGCAGATCTGACTATGGAGCAAGCTGATGAGATTGACTCCACTTATGTTGATCCCGTGGCGGCAGCGAGGGCCAAGAAACAAAGATCTCGGTTGGCTGCCTTGGAGCAACGCCATCAAGCTATGGATGATAGGCAACTCTTGTTGCAAGGCAAAGATGCTTCTGCAGTGCCCATGGCAGATAGGGTCGTCGAGGTGCCGAGTGTGAACTCCGGTCAAATAGCTCCTGAAGCCGAAACGAATGTCCAGATATCAAGCCAAGGCCAAGACCAAAGTGCCGATGTGGATGTTGAGGTGGACCGGGACGATACTCTTCGTCGTTCGAAGAGAGCAAGGGTGGAACCTGGGGAGACACCGGATCATCCTTTGAAAGGAACCCCTCGGTCTACTCAAGCATCAGCCTCCGCCTCAGTTTCACCAGATGAGGAGGTTAGGAATTGGTTGGAACAACACGGCGGAGCCTCTGTTTTATCCGGACTAGATGTCTCGGTTCGTGCTGGTCCGAATTTGAAGAAGGGGGCGTGGTCGTCAGACGGGCCATGAATGTCGAAACTCTTGAGCAGCTAGTCTTCGAGAAACCTACCTCCCTCCAGCTCCTGAACCGCAAGGGTTTAATCCCTAGTGAGGTAATGCTCCCATTATTTCGGTCCGGTTTTGTTTTCCTTTTCATCGTTTGTCTAATCTTTTCCTCTGTTTGCAGCTTGCCTCTCTTGCCCAACAGGACTATGCTATGTACCGACAGGCCTACGAACTTTTGAGGAGCACCGAAGCCGAGGTCGCGAAGCTCAGGGGTGCCAACAGTGACCTGATTGAAAAGGAGACCGCCTTAGAGAAAGACAAGGCTTCCCTTGACGAGCTGTACCGTGCTTCACAAGCCGAGGTGGAAAGATTGAAGGATTCCTTGCTAACTTCTCAAGCCGATGTTGAAGGGGAGAAGAGGAAGGCCGAGATGATTGCTGGGGAGAAGGCCACAGTTGAAGAAAAGCTTGCTTTATTGGAGGACAAGTATGCACGTTTAGAAGAGGGCGTGGCGGAGAAAGAGAAGATGCGGTAGAAGCATATAAGAGGGGGCCCCAGTTTAGGGAAGATTTGAACGATCGTGTCGGCACGGTGTATAACGACGCATGGTCCAACCTGACTCGCCTCCTCTATATCGACCCGGAGGTTGACGTCCCGTTGGAGAAGTGCGCCCGTCTCTTCCAACAAGATGCTTATAGCGTGGAGGCGAGGGCGGCTCACTCTATGGTTCCGTTTTCAGAGGGTGCACTCAAGATAATCAAGGCTAAAGACAGGAGCGCCAACAGACCTGTTTGGGACCCACCGGCATTGCCCAACAACTTCGAGAAGCTTTTGGAAAAGGCCGAGGCAGATCATGAAGCCGGGCTGGATTGATTTTCTTTTGTAGTATTGGCGAAGTTCCTTTTTTGTAGTACTTGTATTTATTCGACTCGGCCCGTAATATTTGGGGGAGTCAAAACATTTGGTTATTTGTAAAGATTTGCTTGCCTCGTTTGAGGCGTATGTTATCCCCGGTCTTCTTCACCGTTGCGTAGTTAAGCATTACCTCGTCATTTGTTAGCGTTCTATCTTGGTTTGCAGGCCGTGGTTGTTCACCGTTATTGCCGTGTCGAACGTCTATTGCTCGGTTTTGCTACGTTAGGTCTGTCCGTTAGGACCGACTTGAATCATCTTATGCGCTAGTCGTTAGAACTAGGCTTTAGAAGTTATGCGTAAGTGTGCTCGTCAACTTCGTTGGGGTGTTAGCTATTGAAACTAGGCTTTAGAAGTCATGCTTTAAGTATGCTCATCGACTTCGTTAAGTTGCTAGTTATTGGAGCTAGGCTTTAGAAGTTATGCATAAGTGTGCTCGTCAACTTCGTTAGGGTGCTAGCTATTGAAACTAGGCTTTAGAAGTCATGCTTTAAGTATGCTCATCGACTTCGTTAAGTTGCTAGTTATTGGAACTAGGCTTTAGAAGTTATGCATAAGTGTGCTCGTCAACTTCGTTGAATGATCTCGGCGTTGTAAACAACACTAAGACCGTGCTATGCTCTAAACTTGATGTAACGAGATGCTACTGATAGTACTTTCTCAAGTGCTCAGAATGCCATGGGTGTTTAAGCTCTTTTCCTTCCGGAGTTTTGAGCATGTAGGTCCCTTCCCGTATAATGTGGGTGATGACATAAGGGCCTTCCCAGTTTGGCGAGAGCTTATTCTGTTGTGACTTCAAGTGTGTCGACTCAATTTTTCTGAGTACCCAGTCGCCGACTTCAAAGGTTCTTTTTTTTACCTTGCTGTCATGGTAGGCCTTGGTTCTTTGCTTGTAATTGATCATTCTGAGTTGGGCGGTCAGCCTTTTTTTGTCGACTAGGTCTAGGTCCAGCAGTCGGTTGTATTCATTGACGACCTCATCATAGCTGGTTACTCTGAATGTTGGCAAGGCCATCTCGGCTGGTGCCATTGCTTCTGAACCGTAAGTCATGGCGAAGGGTGTCTCCCCAGTTGGCCCCCGAGTGGTTGTACGGACGGCCCATAGAGCTAGGGGGAGTTCGTCCAGCCACTTTCCTTGACTTCCTTCTAAATTCTTTGTGAGTGCTCTCAAGACAAGTTTGTTGGCGGCTTCGGCTTGTCCATTGCCTTGGGGGTGGCTGACTGACGACTTCTTGTGCTTGACTCCCAACCTATTCATCTCCTCGGTGAAGGCATCGGAGAATTGTAGGCCATTGTCAGTTACTATAGTGTGGGGCACGCCGAACCGACACCATATGTAATCATGGATAAAGTTGATGGCGTTCTCTTCAGTGATCTTTGCTAGTGGTTTCGCCTCTACCCACTTGGTGAAGTAATCGACCGCCACAATAACATATTTGTTGCTCCCTTTGGCTAATGGAAATGGTCCAATGATGTCGACTCCCCACATGTCGAATGGCCATGTCGGTATGACCAAGCTTTGCTCTACGGCAGGTACTTTGGGCAGGTCGGAGTAGCGTTGACATTTGTCGCATCTTTTTACGTAGGCTTGGGCTTCCTCCCTCATGTTTGGCCAATAGTAGCCGAGTGTGATGATTTTGTCGGCAAGGGTTCTGGCCCCCGGGTGTCCCCCACAGATTCCCCCATGTACCTCGGCGAGGAGTTTTTCGGTGCTTTTTGGCGCAACACATCTTAGGAGAGGTCTAGAGAATGATCTTCTGTACAGGATGCCATTCCAGACCATGTATCTTGCCGTCTTCTTTTTGATTGATTTGGCCTCTAACTCGTCCTCGGGGAGTTTTCCCTTTTGCAAGTAATCCTTGTAGTCATCAATCCATGTCCTTTACTCGTCGTCTAGGAGCAAAATCTCCAGTCTTTCATAGGCAGGTTGGTCGGTGTAAATGATCAGGGGGTCCGAGTCCTCAGCTGTTGCCATATTTGAAAGTAGATCGGCTTCCAGGTTGTATTCTCTACTGACTTGTCGTATATCCCAGAACTCAAAGTTCTTGGTCAGATTTAGGACGAGGTCTTTGTATTTGGTCAGCATGTGGTTTTCGGTGTTGTATTCTCCTTTAACTTGGTTCACCACCAGTTGGGAGTCACTGTATGCTACTAGTCTTGTTGCGCCAAAGAACTTGGCTCTTTCAAGTCCCAGGATTAGGGCTTCATATTCAGCCTGATTATTTGAGGCAGGGAACTTGAACCTGATAAAATCACGTGCAACATGCTCACCGGCAGGACTAGTCAAGTAGACCCCGGCGTCGCTTCGTCCTTGGGTAGTCGACCCGTCGGTGTATAGGACCCAACAGTTGGGCGGTAGATCTTTCAAGGGCTCTCTGTCCGTAGGGAACTTTCTCTTTCGGGTGGTCGCCGTATGTTCACTTGTAAAGGCGGTTTCGACTAAGAAGTCAGCAAGAGGTTGGGCCAGAAGAGTCTTCCTTGGCTTGTAGGTTATATCGAACTCGGTCAGTTCGATTGACCAGTTAAGTAGGCGTCCTGAGCTGTCCATCTTGTGAAGTATTTTTCTAAGAGGAGCATTGGTATAGACCGTGATGGGATGAGCCGAGAAGTAAGCTCGTAGTTTTCTGGCTGCAATCACCAAGGCATAAGCAATTTTCTCGGCATTGAAGTACCTGCTCTCGGTATCCGATAGTGCTTTGCTGGCGTAGTAGACCGGCTTCTGGATTCCGCCTTCTTCCCTGACTAGCACGGCTGCTACGGCTCGGTCGGTTGCAGCTAAGAAAACGTACAATGTCTCACCCATGACCGGGCTACTAAGTAGGGGTGGAGAGCTGAGGTAGTCTTTCAGCTGCTGGAACGAGGTCGAACACTCTGGCGTCCAAGCGAAATCCTTGGTTCCCTTCAAGGCTTTGAAGAAGGGGAGGGACTTTTCTGCTGATTTAGCAATAAACCTGCCGAGTGCTGCTACTCTCCCATTCAACCTCTAAATCTCCTTAATACAAGTCGGCTCCCTCATATTAATCAAGGCCTGGATCTTTTCTGGGTTAGCCTCGATGCCTCGCTGAGAAACCATAAAACCAAGAAACTTGCCCGCTGTAACCCCGAAGACGCACTTGCTAGGGTTGAGCTTCATATCGTTAGCTTTTAAGTTGTTAATGGTTTCCTCCAGATCTGGTATATGGCTGCCGATCTTGGTCTTGATCACCATGTCATCAATGTAGGCCTCCATATTCCGGCCTATCTGAGATTTGAAGACCTTGTTCACCATCCTCTGATACGTGGCCCCTGCATTCTTCAAACCGAAAGGCATCATGACGTAGCAGTATACGCCGCCTGCAGCTTGAAAGGCCGTCCTTTCAATATCGTCCTCGGCCATTTTGACTTGATGATAGCCAGAGTAGGCGTCCAAGAAGCTGAGGGTTTGATGGCCGGCAATGGATTCTACGAGCTTGTCAATCCTGGGGAGGGGATAACTGTCCTTGGGACAGGCCTTGTTCAGGTCGGTAAAATCTACGCACATCCTCCATTTGCCGTTGTGCTTCTTTACCATGACGACGTTTGCGAGCCTCTCGGGGTAAGTTGCCTCTCTTATGATGCCGGCTTTGAGGAGTTTGTCGACCTCGGTCTCAATTGCTTTTTCCTTATCGGTAGAGAAGGCTCGTCTTGTCTGCTTGACCGGTTTAAAGAACTTGTCGACTTCCAGTTTGTGGAGGGCCACGGCTTCCTTCACTCCCACCATGTCATCTACTTTCCAAGCAAATACGTCCAAATTGTTTTGGAGTAGGGAGATGAGCTCTTCTCGTTCTTGTTGGGAGAGTTGCTTCCCAATCTTCACTTTTTGATCTGGGTAATCTGGGTTGATGACGACCTCGTCTAACTGCTCTACTGGTTTGAGTTCGGGGCCGTCTCTGAACTCTAGGGTTTCGACAATGATCTGTTTGACCTTTTCCCTGTCTTCCCCTTCCAAACTTAGGTTTTCCATGTTCAACAGTTTATCGATCTCGGTTTCCATATCAGTCGGCTGTGTGGCCCCCGAGCTAGGGACAACGGTGGGAGAACAATTGTCCGTAGCTGTGTTCATCGAGATGCAACCAAAACCGTTTAAACCGTAGGTAACCTTGTCCCTGGTTGGGGTGTCGCTGTCAGGAATAACCCATTCGTCAGGCTCATCTGCAATGTTCGCCAATATAACACCGATATGTGGCGTTGAGGTTGTGACCGTGGTTGATTTGGAAACCGTGACTCTTTTATCAGGAGTATCAATTTCCATTTTGGCCTTTGCTTTCCTGGATTTCATCACGTGCTCCAAAAAATTCTTCGGTGATCCTGGGACGCACCCGATTCCAGCCGGGGTGGGGAACTTCACCCTTTGGTGAGGGAGGGAAGCAACCAGACCCAACTTTCCTTGACTGGGTGCGCCTAGGATAGCATGGTAATCACTGTCTAGATCCATGACTATGAAGGTGACCGTGGCCGCGGTTTTGTAGGGGTGAGTGCCGACTTCCAAGAGTAAGTCAACGGTTCCTTTGGCATCGGCCTTATGATTAGTGAACCCTTCTAGCCTTCCATTATACGGGGTCAGCATTGTATCGGGGAGTTCCATCTCTTTAAAGGTGCGGTAATATAGCACATCCTTGGCCGCTCCGGAGTCGATGAGGAGTCTGTCCGACTCGCAATTATCAATACGGCCTGTGATGACTAATGGTTGTTCTCTCATTGCACGGTTTCCTGCCAATTCATTCGGAGAAAAACTGATCACTTCCTCCCTCTCATGGATCCAGGGAGGGATGTGGAAGACTTTACTTAGCTCGTAAATCCGCTCCTTGAGTTTCTTATTGGATGGAATTTCTTCTAGGATCACGCCTATCAACCTAGCCCGAGGCGGCCTGTCGATCTGATCATTGTTTTTGTCTTCTTCCCTTGGGCGTTTATTGTCCTTGGTCATGAACTGATTGAGCTTGCCTTGGTCAGCCCATTTTTGCAGAATCTTCTTCAAGGCAAAACAGTTCTCGGTGTCGTGACCGTTATCCGGTGATAGGAGCAATACTTTGTGGTATCCCTCGGGTATTTCGGGTTGTCTTTTAGGGGCTTGGGGTTGGGGAGATCCACCAGATTCATGATCTCAGAGATCGGTTTATTGAATGTGGTGAATGTCTCGGTCCCCCTGGTCCTGTTTTTGCCCTTGCCGTTTCCCCCATTGGTCCCCTGGGAAGAGTTCCCGTTATGTGACTTGTCATGATCTCGGTCTCGTTCCTTGTGACCATATAACGTCTTTTTCTTCTCCTCGGCGATGGCCGTGGCATAAGCAACGTGGTACAACTCGGCTTTGGTGAGGGGCTCTCTGACCGACAATTCATAAGTTAGCTGCTCTGATCTTTGACCATTCGTGAAGCATACAATTATCTCCCTGTCGGTCAGGCGTTCCTCTATTGAGTCGGCAAGATCCCTAAACCGGTTGTAGAAACTCAGGGTGGACTCATTCTTGCTCTGAACCATGTTGGCTAGGTCAGACAACCTTTTCTTTCTAGCACCAGCAGTAGCAAAATATTCCAGAAATTGTGATTTCAATCTGGCAAAGGAATTGATGCTACTTTTCTCAAGGTCCATGAACCAGGACCGAGCTGCCTTTGTTAAGGTGCTTGCAAAGGCCTTGCACAGCACGTCATCTTGATTGGACACTAGGGCCATGGTGGCCTCAAAGGCTTGGATGTGATCCAGAGCGTCGGCGTTGCCGGAGTATTTGTGTAGATGTGGGAGCTTTAACTGCGGATTAGGTGGTGCATCCTTAATCCTCTGAGCGAAAGGGCGCATGGCATCGTAATCATTATTGGGTTTCCTGTGCCCCTGATTCATCATCTCGATGTTGTTGAGTCTCTCTCTAAGGTCAACAATGTCCCTTGTGCTGAATGCCGAGGTATGACTGGAGCTTACTATGCTTCGATCTCGGCATCCTCTTGCACCTTGGATCGGTTCAAGGCGATGCCCTGAAAGAGTACGGCGAGGTGGAGTGTGCCGGGGCGGATCCTGCCGGGGTGGGGTGCGCCTTGGTGGATCACGTCTGAGAGGCGAATGACGTCGGGCGTCCCCACGACGTCTTTCCCCTACAATTCTCACTCCAGGGGATTCATCTTCTTGTTCTTCCCGGCGGCGATTAATGCGGTCCCTCAGATCTTCATCTGGATTGGGTCTTCCTAACTGTCCGTCTGGGCGACTTACTCGGCTTCGGGGAGGCATATCCCGTCTGTAATTTTGTAGGGGCTCCCTTCTGCTCACTCTGTCGTCCAGATTTGTCTCCCTCGTTCCAGATGGCTGAAGTAGGTTGGCCATGGAATTTTCGGGGTCAAGATCTAGCAGGGCCCGCTGGGCTTCGGCCAGCTGTTGGAGCGTGTGAACGTTCTGTTGAAACAACACTCTTTTGTCCAGTGGCGGCGGTTGGGATGGTCCTGCCCCATTATTTCGGGATCCTGTCCGTCGGCGACGCCCGTATTGGTTAACAACATTGGGGGCCGGACCCTTTGAGCGGGTATGCATCCCTCCCCCTTGCGAGGGTGCCGTAGGTGGGAGCCTCTGGTTCTGTGCAGCAGTGTTTGTGTTGTCGGGGAGCGGTGCTTCCCTTGCGGTTTCTTTAGAAGGGGTGGCCTCTCGCCCGTCAACTAATTCTCCGGCCATGATCTTGGAATTGTCTGACTAAAGAACTGATCAATCGACTTCCCGGCAATGGAACCAAACTGATGGCGCCAAAATCTGGTTGGATCAGCCTTCGTCCGACGGGTTGGATAATCCCAGCAACAGTTCTTGACAACGGAATCTGCACACACGAAACAAATGTAAACTGCACCGGGGCTTCACCGGCGAAGGCCCTCCGGTGTAAGAATAAGGATATGGGTGATTAGAAATGGAGAAATCAATTGACTAGATTAGAGCCAAAAGTTCGTTACCCGTTTCCCGTTGTCGAGGACCTGTTTATATAGGCGTGGGTATATGAGTTCTGACTTGATAGGAAAGTCAGGAAGCCCGTGGTGATGTAGGACTCATGTTCCCTGGAGATAGACTCCTGATAAGGATGAATGATATCCTGTTATCTGGTATGAGAGTTATCTTGGTTCAGATAAGGACTCTTGATTTTAGAGTTGTAATATAACTCTGTAAGAGGTTTCCCGATGATAATGGGAAGTTTGTGGTGTGAGTCGGCCCGTCATCTAACTCGGCTCGTCATAATAGCCGGCTAGGGATTAGGCTTTCTCGGACTCGGCCTAGGCAAGAACTGCCTGCTCGGCCTTACTGATGTCGGCCTATGAGAAGATGGGCCTTATTGTACGAGCCTTATGACGTATGGGCCTAGAGTTTATGGGCCCCATTTAACCAGGTTGGTTTATGTCGTTCAGTTACATTTGAAAAATTGAGTGTTACATCCCTGTATAAGATGTGTTACATTAGTTTAGTTGTCAATCTTTATGTTATCTTTATCTATTGCAGCAAAATTGTGGTACAATTTTTTTTAAAAAGTGTTACATTTGAATAAAAAAAATATTACATTTCGTTATAATAAGTGTTACTTATTTGGAGGAAAAAAAGTTGGGGTTAAAAAAAAAAAAGAAAAATCTCGGAAAAAAAAATAAAAAAATCCGGCTCGGCTCGGCGCCATCGCACGCCGTACACCCGTTGTACAGGAGACACGGGCTCCTAAACCAAATCAATTGCACCCCAGACTGACACTTTTCTTTGGCACATCTTGAAATCATTCGAATTAATCCGCTGCATGGTGCACATGGCAGTACAAAGTTGCAGTAAATTATTTGTACCAAAGGGGTCCCACTGAAAAAGACACGACGCCGTATCTCCTTCCCCGAAGCAGCCCAAATTTGACAAGAGAAGGAACATAATTGAAAATCAGCAGCAACGTAGGGGTACAAAATAAAGTCATAAAATCTTGCTCACAATATGTTTTGACGATATTTTATTGGTTGCGTCGATAGTGGACCCACCATACTTTAATTAAAAACACCAATAAAAACATTCACATAAAATTTTGTAAGCAAAATTCTATGTGACTTTTTTGTGCCCCAAACATTACTCATTGAAAATACTTGCACTTTACCAATTCCTTCTTAATAAAATAAAAATACATTCGCCAATTTTGACTCTCTTTCTCTCTCTCAACACTCTTTTTAAAGTCCGAGAAAATCTTCGAATTTTATCAAAAATGGCGACCCAAGTATCGACTATACTCGAGCCATGGCACGACCTTAACGGTAAGGTGGTTTTAATCACCGGCGCTTCCTCCGGCAGTGGCCTTGAATTCGCCCTTGACCTCGCTAAAGCTGGTTGCAAGATCATCGCCATCGCTCGTCGCGCTGATAAACTTAAATCTCTATGTGAGCAGATCAATAACGAGTATGGCGGTTCCGGTCAATCCGACGTCCGAGCCGTCGCGATTGCGCTCGATGTGAGCGCTGATAGTCCCACCATTGAGGCCGCCGTTAAGAAAGCTTGGGATGCCTTTGGTCGGATCGATGCTTTGATCAATAACGCCGGTATTTCAGGTAATTAATTTACATTTCTACGGTGCATTTCATTTATTAAGTTAGGTTGAAATTCCACGATATGGATTTTGAATTACAGGATTATAGTGAATTCCAGCTAAAATTAAATTCCGATTTCATGTCGGCTTGGAATTGAGCGACCAAATATGCCCACTCGTGATTTGATTTTGGGATTTCTTCTTGCTGTTTCCTTAATCATATCATGCTTTGAGTTAGAATTACTCCATCAGTACACTTTGAATCAGAATAGCGTTGATTTCATGCTTAAATTTACTCCCTCCGGTCCAAAATAAATGTCTTTTTTGTCAATCACATATAATTTTGACCAATAATTTAAATAAAAAATAATGATCATAATAAAAAGCTAAAATTTGTCATGGTATTATAGTTAATAATACTTTTAATAAGAATTTTTAGATTTTTATTAGCATCATTATTTTTGGTTTAAATTTATTGGTCATCATAATAAAAATCTAAAATTTGTCATGGTATTATAGTTAATAATACTTTTAATAAGAATTTTTAGATTTTTATTAGCATCATAATAAGAATTTTTAGATTTTTATTAGCATCATTATTTTTGGTTTAAATTTATTGGTCATCATAATAAAAATCTAAAATTTGTCATGGTATTATAGTTAATAATACTTTTAATAAGAATTTTTAGATTTTTATTAGCATCATTATTTTTGGTTTAAATTTATTGGTCAAACTTACTCTGTTTGACCAAATGTAACAGTTATTTTGGAACATTGGGAGTAATCCATTAGATAACATATTATGATTTTTTTTTATATAAATATCCATCATGTGTGTCCCTAAACATTTAATGATTCAAGACTGCCTAATAACAAGGTACATGCATTTTAGCATGCAACACAATAATATTATGCAGTATTTATATCATCAAAAGTAACAATTTACCTTGCAGTCTTTCAGAATGTCTCAGATTATTTTTGTAAGAGTCATTTTCAAAACAGGGAACAGATTTAATCTATTGTATGTTAAAGTAATCAAACCAATCTTTAAAAATTTCTGACATTTAAACTCAACAATATAATTATATAAGTATACAATAGTATATTTTTATTGTAGAATTCGGGGCAGCTTAAAAAAGAGTTCCTCTAGTATAGTAGTCTCTTTATGTCCCGCATTATGCATCTGTCTCATCTTTAACTAGATTTTATCATGTCATCGAGGAGTCTTTGCTCATGTCCATAAAAGCAGGGTACAGCCCATGTTAAGCAATATGGCCATATGGGTGCACTCGCACCCAATAGTTTCAAGTATTTGATAGAAACAATTTTAGTTTTAACTATATTAATGCGATTGCACCCTATTATTCAATGACATATCTTGCCCAGTTGGTATAATGCAAGGCTTTTAACCTTGTGCTCTTGTGTTCAAGTCCCACAATGGGTTTTAATATTCGACAATTACATTTTGAGGTTTTGTGCACCCACTCTGAAAAATGCGTAGGTCTGCTACTGCCTAAAAGACTGCAAAAATCTAGTACTGCATCAGACAACCAGACATGGGAATGAGATCACCTAACAGCAATGATGCTAGTGGGATGGGCTAAAGCCATATGGCTCATTTTTACCCAATATAAGTTTCGACTAACTCTTGAATTTCATTGAATAGGCCGTCCCATGAATCCATTGGATATGCCAGAGGAAGAGTGGAATCATATTTTCAGAACAAACCTAACTGGATCGTGGTTGTTGTCAAAGTATGTTGGTATACATATGCGTGAAGCTAAGATCCCTGGCTCAATTATCAACATTTCCTCCATTGCTGGCACTACTCGCGTATATCTACCAGGGGGTGTAGCCTATGCTTCTTCAAAGGCAGCTGTCAACACGCTCACAAAGGTATACCCCCTCTGTCGTGCAATGATAGTCTCATTTAGCATTTTTGTGTGTCCAAAAAGATAGTTGACCCCAAATTATTTTGGGACTAAGGCTTTGTTTTTGTTGATGTTGTTGTTGTTGTTTGTCCTATAAAGATAGTACATCATTTTCAAAATTGTCAAGATAAAATCATTGAACTTCTAAAATTGCCAACCAAAGAAGACGAGGAAGCGAGGAGGGGATGAGAGCCAACAAAGGAAGGAGAGAGAGTAAAGTAGTAAAAATTAAACCTTATTAAGGATAGTACTGGAAATGAAAACAGGTTGTTAAAATATTGAATAATCAAATGGGACTATCATCATGGGACGGAGGGAGCATTATCTTAGATTATTTCACTAGTCATTTCCTCTCGCCTGCTTTTGGGACTAAGGTTTTGTTGTTGTTGTATTTCCTTCTCGTCCGTTTTTGTGGTTCTCATAGTCTTTTGCTTGAATTGCACTGACAACAGATTATGGCAATGGAATTGGGGCCCATCAACATACGAGTTAACTGCATAAACCCTGGAATATTCAAATCAGAGATCACAGAAGGTCTGATAAATAAGGCTTGGTTCAACAATGTGACAGTGAGGACGGTTCCGTTGCAAACACTTGGCACAGTAGATCCAGCTTTGACATCACTTGTCCGATACTTAATTCACGACTCCTCTAAGTATGTGTCCGGTTCCTGTTTTATTGCTGATGCGGGTACCAGTCTAGCAACCGTCCCCATTTTCTCTTCTCTTTGAATCAACATTTCGGTTGCCACTGAATCCATAATATTACGACGACAAGTACAGTTTTCTTATCTGTTTTACAATACCACGATTGAACAATTTATTGGTCATCCTTCTTCTTCTTTTGTGGGTGCAAGTGTTGTGAGTTTTGATGGCGCCATTGATGCCATTTGGTTCATAAAAATCAGGATGATATTTTTGTAATATGTTACTCCCTCTGTCTCAATTTAAGCCTATGTCTCACTTTAAGGTTCTTACTTTTCTTTTTAGTTTGTCACAATTTATAGTCTGTCCCAATTTAAGGTTCTTACTTTATTTTATTACTTAAAATGGAATCTGGGATCCACTTGTCATTCTAACAAAAACTCCCTACACACTCTCTCTCTTACATTACTTTCTTAATCTCCGTGCAAAGTCAAAGTAAAACCTTATACTGGGACGGAGGGAGTATCTTTTTGTAATGTAGTACTTCACCCATACAAAAGAAATTGCACCATTTCCTTTTGAGGTGGTCTCACTGTAGGGGATTTAGGGGATCCTCATATACGCGTATAGCCAATACTAGTAATCTTTTAACATGGGCAGAATAATCAACACATGAATATGAAAGAAAATAACACCAAAATTTGATAACACAATTCGTCAAAACATGACTACATTTGGGGGCATCAAACTAGGATATCACATAATAATGTATGAAGATTGTTACAATTTTGCATATGCAATCACTAAAATCTAAGCATGGCTACTCTCTTAGAACAACTTCACTCATCTATATATTATTTTACCTCTTCCCAAGAACACACACAACACGGTCATAGCCGGATTATAGGATCGCCCCTTATGGCTCTCATTTGCAACCGGTCCCCTCCTTGACACTATTTGTGGCACTCCAATGTGTATCTTTGCACTCTCCAACAACCACAAATCTAGCACAAAATATTCTGGATGAAACTATTTCTAAATAGGTGTAGGAGAAACCATAAATCAATACATGGAAGAGATCTCATCAAAATAGGAAATTGGGAAAAATTTGGACTGTTCCCCTTCATTCGGCCGAGCACCAACCCAAAAATCAATGTTGCTCTCGGTTCAGCCTTTCCCTGCCGAAGCATGACCCCTGCTCGGTCGAGCACCCCCTCTGCTGGCAGATTTCTGTTTCCTTCTCCTTTTTGCCTACTCCTTGATCTCCACCAACTTTCCTACGATTTAGACTCTTTTTCTCCCTCCGTCTCCTCATGGTTTAGGACTCCACTCCCTACACTCATGAAAAATGGAAAATGTTTTTTTCCTTCAGGAAAAATGATTTTTTTAGAAACGCACGCGACCCAAAGTATCGATGTTAATAATATAAAATGTCAGTTGGGACTTGTAAACATTCAAATTGGCACTTATAAACATTCAAGGCGACACTCTTAACATATGTTCATAAGTGTTGGATTGTGTTAAAAAGTATTCGTATAAAAAACTGACAATGTGTGCTAAGAGTGTCAGTGGTAGGTTAAATAACATCAATGGTTATGTTAAATAGTGTAAGTGATAATGTTAAAGAGTGTCCGTGTGTGTGTGTTTGTATAAGAGTACCAATGATTTTGTTAAAAAGAATGTCAGTTGTGGTGTTAAAGACTGGAGTGGTAATGTCAATAAGTGCAATTAAGTTAATAAGTGTTAGTATGTTTTTAATAAATTTTGATTATTTATAAAAATGCAACTGCGTGTTTAAAACAAGTTCCGATTCTTTACACAAACATCACCGCGTGTTTTAAAACAAAATTTCTCCTATTATAAAATTTATTACCGCACATTTGTCAAATAAGTTTTTCTTTTATTAAATGTTAGCGAAAAACCTTTTCTAAAATTTAGCTTTCATGTTTGAATTAAGTTGTAAATATTTTCAAGTTACTTAATTTTGGACAATGGAATTAACTAATTTTTAATAAAATTAAAAACTATAATTCCCATAACTCAAGAAAAAAAGTTTTACTTTCATTTCATGGTTAGTTTTAAGTGAACTTTGGGCCAAGAAAATTAGAAATTTAATATCCTCGTTTAATTCTAAATTAATTAATAGTGTTTCAATATTAAGTTATTAACTTTTTTAAAAAAAATCATTAATTCCTCTTGGGAATAGAAAGGAAATTCTACCTCAAAACCTCGAGTTTGGGCAATGTCTCAGTTTCAGTGTGGCTGATCATTATTTCGTATGAATTACTAATTACTCCCTCCGTTTCATAATACATGACGTTTTAGGAGCAATTTTTTGTTCCAAAATATTTGACGTTTTACTATTACCAAGAAAGAATTACTCTTGTTTACCTATTATACCCTTATTCATTAATTGTGAACAATTTCTTGTATAAGCATTTAAATGCCTAGGTAATTGGATACTTTTAGGGGCACATATGTCCTTTTAATATGTATTAATTGCATTTCTTAATATGTGTGAAAAAGTCTAAAACGACATGTAGTATGAAACGGAGGGCGTATCACTCTAGTAAGTTATTATTTCCCTTGTCCAAAATAACTGTCTCTTTTGGTATTTGCACAATTCTTAATAAATGCAATTATTATCATGACTTAATAACAAAAGTTCCAAATTTACCCCTATTAAGTGTATAACTTTCTTAAATTAATGTCTCACACACTAAGACAATTAATAAAATAGAACAAGTTTCAATGCAAGGGTAAAATGGACATTTAGCTCAAAAGTGACAATTATTTTGGACCGGAAGGAGTAGTACCTTACGGTCCTCATTAACTGGCAGTATTCAAGCATAGGGCCGTCTTCGAGCGGATTTCTCCTTTTGACTACGGGTATCAGCATACGTTGCCACTGTATCTGTTTAACTTCTCACACGCATATAAATAACGTTATTCATTATTAAAGTTATTCCCCTAGACTCCCTAGAATACTCATAATTCCTTAAAAAGGACAAGTAGTTGTAATTATAAATTGAACACATTTATCCTAATCAATATCTCATAAAAAAACCTAACAATTTCAAGTAACAATTAGAAATAAGTTTAATAGTAAAACTGACGTTTGTAATTAGTAAATTCGTTAGAGTGAAAACTGTTGTTTTGCATATAACTAAAGCAACAAATTTTCCTATTAAAATTGTAAGCCATTCATTTAAAAAAATGTCTGATTTATCAGATAGTAAATTAAATTTTAATAGCAAAACTCAAAATTTTAATAACAAAACTGGTAGAAGACAGTTTCATAGGTCATATGATTAAATTTTTTTTAGGTCAAACTACATTTACCACCCCACCCCCAATGTGGAGTATATACCAAATTTTACTTTGCACCTCCGCGCGAAATTTGTGTCACGTTGGTATCTCATGATGTTAAATTATCCTACTTTGACCCCTGAAACTCAACGAAAGTTATAAATTTTACGAAAAGGTTCACATGCATGCATGGTGGGCAATTTCGGCTTTTAACTCCAAAATTTGAGGGCTTTAGTGTCATTTGACCATGAAAATATTTGAAGTATTCACACTTCACCACCATGACCACCTCCACCAAACATTCACCATCTCCACGAAGCCGCCACCGTGCTGCCATCACCACCACCAGACTACCACCATCCTACACCACCATAAACCGAATCAAATACTATCAATTTTTGTTTTCCCACTTCAAATGTTATCAATCTAAACACTAATAACCACATTAAGACTATTATAACACCAAATTTGAAAATCTCCAAAATAAAATATCAAAAAGAAAAGCGAAAAAAACCCATAACTTGTTTCCTTAAAATCTTCAAGGTGAGTTAGTAGTTGGTGAAGACATGAAGTAAGGGTGAGAGACAGAAGATGAAAATGAGGTGGGTTATTGGGGTTATATTCAAAAACAAAAGACACATAAAAAGAAAAAGGGTTAATGACAGATTAGAGCCTGAACTCCAGGGGGGCCGTCTAAAAGGGGCCTGGGTTTTTTTCTCTCGCTAGATCAGGGCTTCAAATATGAAATTTTCGCCAGTTAAGGGCTTTTTGACGGAAATCGTTAAAAAAGTCAGTTAAGTGCCATGTGCCTCGCACGTGATCGTCAAATTGGATGTATTTGTAATGAAAATTTGTCAAAAAGGGTCAAACTATAAATTTTAAAATTTTAAGGGTTAAATCCAAATCAAAACCCAATTTTATAAACCCTAAAAAATATCCCCCCCTCTTCATTTCTCCTCATACCCAGCAACTCCCTTTCTCCTCCTCTCATTTCCAACCTCCGCCCCCAGCCCTACTACCGTCTCCCCGCCACCCCTCCCACCGTCTCCTTGCATCTACACGCCACCCTTCCCCTTCCCAGCACTCCTTCCCACTTCTTCTCTCCCTCCCTCCCTTTCCGGTCATCATCTCAGTCGCCGGCAGTCTTCCGTCCCCCCCAACTGCCGTCTTCTACTTCATCACCGGCGTCAGATTTGAAGCTCCCACTCCGTCAGATCTGAAGCTCCCACTTCGTTTCTAACCATACATCCGTTCTCTAACCCTCGCCAATCAAATCAAACCGGCAGATCTGAGAAAATTCGGCTGGTTTATGCGTGTCTTTATGCAGATTTGGGTGGTTTCTGTACTGTTTTTCTGTCTGAATTTGGTGAATTAATATATGGCTATATTGATTTGAATCTGGAAAATGAGATTTGGCGTGTAGATTATGGAACATGGGTAATATTTGAATTTATTAATTGGGTTTATGGTGGAGATAGTGGGGGTAAATGGGGCAGGCAAGGGTTGATGGTGGGTGTTAACTAATGGTGGAGATTGATGGTGGAGGTTGACGGAGGCATTAGTGGATTGCGGTGGAGATGGTTTCAAGAAAATAAGTATTTTCTCTAAAATTAATCATATTTTTTGGATTAATTATCATAGTTTTTTAATCTCTAATCCCGTCTCAGAAGAGAAAATTTTAATTCGGGTGGGACGGAGTGAGTATTTTTATTTTTTTTTGTAAATAGTGATAATTAATTTAAATATAATAATTACTTATTTTATTATATACTCCCTCTGTCATTCTCACAACAAAAACTCCTTACCCACTTTCTCTCCCAATTTTCTTTTCATATTCACAACATTTATTTTTTCTTAATCTCCGTGTAAAGTCAAATTAGGAACTTTAAATTGGGACGGAGGGAGTACTTGATTATTTATAAAAAGGATTACTCCCTCCGTCCCAGTTTAATGTTCTTAGTTTGACTATGCACGCTTATTAAAAAACTAAGGCAAAAACAAAGGAAATGAGTCAACCAAAAGTAGAGAGTGAAGGATATAAATGTCCAAAAAGGAAAGTAAGAACCTTAAACTGGGACGGAGGGGGTATTTTTTTAGAAAAAATATTTATTTCGTTTTTAAACCTTTGAGTTTCAAAAATTTCACTAAAGCCCTTACTAACTAATATCATTACAAATACATCCAATTTGACGATCACGTGCAAGGCACATGGCATTTAACTGACTTTTCTAACGATTTCCGTCAAAGAAAACCCAGGCCCCTTTTAAACGGCCCCCTGGAGTTCAGGCCCTAATCTGTCATTAACCTAAAGAAAAATACTACCAGATTTACATTTGAGTTCTTCAAAATCTTCAATCTGCTTGTACCAGGCGGGTCTTATTCATCTTTAGAGTCAACTGATGTTGAGTATAGAGGGTGGAGGGCGATTGATGAGATGGATGAGGCCATTGATTTTGAACAAATTAGAAGGGAAAGGTTGAACAGACAATTGGATGTCAATGATGGAGAGAGAAAAACCTGTCCCGTATGTATATATAGCGGGACGGGACGGTCCTAAATTGACGGCTCTACTCCCATCCCATGAGTCACGACCCACAGCTCTTTTTTTCGTCACTGCAGTGGCGGAGCCAAGAATTTTCATCAATGGGGCATATATTGCACAAATTTAACTGTATTTTAGTCAATAGGGGCAAAAAAAAAATCTAGTGTATTATTACTTTTATTTCAAAGGGGGAAAATTTCAACAAATTGCACTAAATTTTCAATTTTTTGTAAATTTTGCACTAGTAATTTTTATTAAAAAAATAATAAAAAAAAATCAATGGGGGCAATTGCCCCCTTTTAGTTCCATGTAACTCCGCCACTGCGTCACTGCATTGCTAAACCACCACCCCCTACCACCCCTCTCACTGTTGTAGCCTCCCCACCTTCCCTCCTCCCTTATCTCTTCGACTTTGACCCTTGTTTTTTCTCTCCATCATTGGCATCCAATTGTCTGTTCAACCTTTCCCTTCTAATTTGTTCAAAATCAATGGCCTCATCCATCTCATCAATCGCCCTCCACCCTCTATACTCAACATCATTTGACTCTAAAGATGAATAAGACCCGCCTGGTACAAGCAATGCAGTGACGCAGTGGCGGAGTTAAATGGAACTAAAAGGGGGCAATTGCCCTCATTGATTTTTTTTTTTTTTTTTTTTTTTTTTTAATAAAAATTACTAGTGCAAAATTTACAAAAATTTGAAAATTTAGTGTAATTTGTTGAAATTTTCCCCCTTTGAGATAAAAGTAATAATACACAAGATTTTTTTTTTGCCCCTATTGACTAAAATACAGTTAAATTTGTGCAATATATGCCCCATTGATGAAAATTCTTGGCTCCGCCACTGCAGTGACGAAAAAAAGAGGTGTGGGTCGTGACTCATGGGATGGGAGTAGAGCCGTCAATTTAGGACCGTCCCGTCCCGCTATATATACATACGGGACAGGATGGGGTTTTCTAAACCCGTACAAATGTGGGACTATTCGGGACGTCCCGTTTGCGACGCGGGACAAAGCGGGATGGGACGGGACGTCCCGCATTTTTTAAACATGAGGCCCAATTCTATATTTCAACCTGGCCCCAAATAATTTCTCCCAAAATGATCGGCCCACTACCCCTTTTATCACAAACCTAGGTCACGCCTCAGTCCTCACGCAGTCACGCCTCACAATCCGACGGCGATACTCACAAACAATTCGGCTCCGCACTTGCTCAAATCCTCTTCCACACCGACGGCGACGACTCAATGAGGTCACAGACTCACAGGAAACCATCAAACCACCGCTTCTTCTCTTCTTAGTCTCCTGCAAGTCCATCTCTTCTTAGTCTCTGGCAACTCCATTGCAGACTCTGGTACGATTCTTATCCTCTTATATCTGGACTGTCTTTGTTACTCAACTCAAGATCAAACTTATTTTAATGTGAAATTAGGTGATGGACAGTTCAATTTTTTAATTTGTTGTTGTTTTTGTATTACAGAAGCTTGCATTTCAAAATTTAGGTTTTTATTTTTGTTGTTTCTGCTGTTGTTTAAATTAGGTGATGGAAAGTTCAATTCTTATCCTCAATTCTTGTTTCTGCTGCTCATATTTCTTGATTGGGTGATCGCGTCAACTTATCCCGTATTTGTCCCGTATTGTCCCGCGTCCCGAGGTGATTTGGGATGGGATGGGGAATTTCCGTCCCGCGATAAATTCGGGACGTCCCGTCCCGTCCCGTATAGTTCGCGGGATACTATAGTTTTGTCCCGTCCCGTTATCCCGAATTGACGGCTCTAGATGGGAGGGGAGGGGATTATCAAGACAAGGATGGGGTTACTAGGATGTGGTTGTTTTTTCCTTTCGTTTTGTTTTTTATTTTATCATAAAATACTCACTCTGTTCCAGTTTAAGGTTCTTACTTTCCTTTTTGGTATGTCCCAGTTTAAGGTTCTTAGTTGCTTAATTCCATAAATAGCAAAGTATGAATAGTGTTTTGGACAATCTTGTCCTCATAAAGTTCATATATTACAAAAAACCATCACTCATCCATCTACTTTTCACACACTTGCTTTATGAATGGACAATTATATCCTTCACACATTACTATTATTGACTCAAATATCCCTTGGTTTCTTAATAAGAGTGTAAAATCAAACTATGAACCTTAAACTGGGACAGAGATAGTACAATTTTTGGTAGATAATTTGTTTTTTTAAAAAAAACTTTTATTTTAGAATGTATAGATTTACTATATAGAAGCTAAAGCTCTATGTATAAGGAATATTATATATTCCAATTATATTTGTAAATATCTTTTAGATATTAAACATAGATATTGTGTACTCCCTCCGTCCCAGCACAAGTGACACTTATTTCATTTCCGGTTCGTCCCAACACAAGTGACACTGCAAAAAATGGAAATGTTTTAATATATTTATATTCAACCAAACCCACCATTTAACCTCACTCATTCTCTCTCTTCATTTCCCACCACTCATTTTATTCAACCAACACTACTATTTACCCCACTCATTCTCTCTCTTCATTTTCTACCACACATAGATACCTTTTTCTTAATCTCCGTGTCCCAAAAGTTGGTGTCACTTGTGTCGGGACGGAGGGAGTATATCATTAGGAGATTTGTATCTTGTACACCAAGCTAGACTAGAACTCTAGAACATTCTTTATAACCCTATATATATGTACATCTAGTATCATAATAAACTTGAGTCTTTCATATTATTTCTTCTCTACCATGTATGAATTGACTTCGTCTAACCTTCCTAAATCCTAATATGGTATCAGAGCAATAAAGATCCATATGGGACTTCTCCACCAAAACCCTAACGGCGAAACCCTAGCCGCCCCACCCTACTAGCTTCCGCCACCAACCTACAAACCACCACCCTCCAAACATCACCAACTCAATCGGCTACCACCCCCTAGCCGAAACCATCTTCTCCCCCACCACACAAAAGTTCCGCCCCATCCACCATCAACACAAGCCGCCACCCACCATTAAAATTCACCCTCCTCCATCTTCAAACATCATCCTCGGCAAAACCTTCATAGCCAAAACCCTCACTTCTCAAACACCCACAACCAAGAAAACCCAACACCCTAGCCGCCACACCCTTCTTCAACCTCCATCTTTAAACTCCTCCTAACCAACCTCTCTAAACCAACACACAAAAACTGCCCCAACAATATACTCAAAAACTGTAGCAGATTAACCCAGAAAAACCACCTGCCGAGAGACCTAGAAATCCATATCGACACCGCTAGTATCAAAGCTCAGTCTCTTAGCAAAACCCAGGCCAAAAAAATCACCCCGATCGGACCACAAATGAAGCGGGAATCGCACTTTCAAAACTGTTGCGCTGAACCAATATTGCATACGGGAATCTGCCTTCTTTTTCACCCTCGGCAAACCACCCCTTTGCCGAAACCCTAAACCTACCCAGCCACCCTCCAACACAGCCCACGGTCAAACCTACCACCACTCCCTTTCGGCAAACACTAGCCACCCCACCTCATCTCCACCCTTTCCACCAACACTACCATACCAAACCCCACCATGACAACCCACCACCACACACCACCCTCGGTTAACCCCCCCCCCTTACTAGCTGAAACCCTTTGATAGGCTAAATCGCACACCTATAAATTAAACCTGGACTAGGTTCTAAAAATATGTAGTTAGGATAAGTCCAGAATCGATCCACGAAGAACGGTTATTTGTTTACGTAATTGTCACTTGACAAGATTGGGGGAAATTTTAATTATTAAATCCTAAAACAAAAATAAACTAAATTAAATTGAGCTAACACAATAATTAAAAAGCACTTTAGATTTGATTCCGTCCCCACCTAATTATTCAATTATCATTGATATCTCTTTTCATTTTTCACCCTATTCACTTTATCACGAGATTTATTTCAACATCTGTTTCTTCTTTCAGAATAGTTACTAGCAGTTGCACACTCACTAGAAACCCTAATTAATAAATTAATCTAACTGACATAGTCTAGACCGCAATATTAATTGATTCAAGATTTAAGAAACTAAGATCAAGAATGCTTTCTATGATTATTTCACACAGATAATCATCTAATTTTACTCACTTCACAATTTACCATGGCACATGCATAAACTATGAAGATGCTACTTATGAATTTCTACACTGGCACAGTCAATAGAAAATTATAGCAAAGATAAATTAACCAGAGCAAATAGATTGATCAAGTCTACAAACCCTAGCAATAAATCTAGATTAAGCACAAGCAAAATTATGAATAAAAAAAATTATGAAAAGAAAAATACCTCAAATTGATAAAAACGGGTTCAAGAAATCAATCCCAAAGCTTGGATTTTAGTTCCTCATCCAAAGCTTATGAATCTCCATGAACAAAGAAAATAAAACCTAGATCTAAAATTGTGTCTAAAGTGTAAGCCTAAAAATAATGATAGAAGTTGGTTTAAATACCTAGGAGAAGTCTAAAGGAAAAAAGAAAGAAAAATAAAGGAAAAAGAAAATAATAATAAAAAACAAAGTCGGTGACTCTAACCGTGTTCTCTGGTCCGCTTGTGAATTCCGCTAGACTTCTTCACACGTGCTCAGTCCATCTGCCACACGGACTGGTTTTTGTTTCATGTCCGAATGTGCCCATTCATTCCATCCGGGCTCAAGTTTTCCACACGGGCTCAGTCCGTCTGCCACACGGACTGAGTTGTTTTTCTTCACTTCCAGTTTTTGACTTTTTGACCACTGCTCCGTCTTCTTGTTGACTTTCATTTTGCACTTTGACTTTTTCTTGCACATATTTGAACGACTTTTTACCTCATAAAATATTACATCCGGATAAAATATGAAAAGACCAAAATACACCCGTATTACAATTAAGCCCCAACAGTACATAATTGCCCCAAAATACATAAAATCTAATCTAAATACATCAAAATCATTAATTTAAGTTCATAGAAACCTAGGAAATAATGGTATAAAATCCGTCCCATCACTCTTCTCTATTTTTTTTTCGTTCCACACAACTCTCGGCAAACACTACTTGCTAACCCCCCCACCCCTTCACACCTATTCCACCTTCCACCCCTCCCTCCCCACTTCTGCAAAAACATCCCCTCATCCGCCAACTAGTCCGGCCGGACCACCCTCCTCACCCGGTCGGATCTCCCACACTCATCCATCCCCTTCTTACTCCACCACCCCTTGGCCCCACCTCAGCCACCCTTTACTCCAACATCTCCCCTCCCCCAGCAAACACCCCCTTGCCAAACCCGAAACCTTTGTGGCACACCCCATGCGCCCTAACAACCCCCCTTCCAACCTCAGAATATCCTCCCGGACACCCCCCACCCGTCTGGACCCCCTACACAATCCGATCGGACCATCAGCCCTACCCGACCGGACCCACTCACCTGATCCAACTGGACCTTCCATCCTACCCGACCGGATCCCCACTTTCCCCAACCCCACTCTCCTCCCCCCTCCCTCACCCTACTCCAACACACCTCGGACTGGAACTACCATTTAACAACCCTCTTGATGCCTACAACCCTTCTTTATGGCGTTCACACCCATGCCCCAACACCACCATCAAACACCCTCTGCAAACCCCTTTGTCGAACACCACCCTCCTGGTCAAGTGTCCCACCTATGACCCATGGTCAAACCCCTCTTGTTGTGTTCCACGCTCATCAAGCTACCTCACCGGTACACATAAACTCCTACATTCGTCCTTCCGACGTAAAAACCCAAATCCCTTGAAAGGTACCACTACAACCTTGTCATGTGACGACCAATTTATCTCCTACGTGAGGGGTACAACTCCTACAATGGTGACGACCAAGGTGACACCACGTGCTTCAACCTTTGCCAAACTCATCACGGAAACATCACCCACATATGGGAACTCCTCCACCTCAACTGCTTCATCACACCCGGTTCACATCATGACTTTCCAAGATTGGACTTATCCAAGGATCGTTCATCTTGCAGGAGCGTATAAGGAATATTATATATTCCAATTATATTTGTAAATATCTTTTAGATATTAAACCTAGATATTGTGTATATCATTAGGAGATTTGTATCTTGTACACCAAGCTAGACTAGAACTCTAGAACATTCTTTGTAACCCTATATATATGTACATCTAGTATCATAATAAACTCGAGTCTTTCATATTATTTCTTCTCTACCATGTATGAATTGACTTAGTCTAACCCTCCTAAATCCTAATACTATGTTGGGTATTACAATTTTATTTTTTATTTAATAAATAGTATATTTTCTTATTATTAATGTGTCCGAGAAAAGTGAGAAAATTAAAAAAATAAATTATAGATTAAAATGAGAATGTCAGAAATACTCACCATGTGACATGCACATGACAAATTTCGTTAAATTAAACATTCGTAGGGTTCTAGGGTGCAAAGTGAGATAATGTTAAAATGAGATACCAAAGTGGCACAAATTTTGCGCACAGGTGCAAAGTGAATTTTTTTTATACAGTAGGGTAAGTAAATGTAGTTTGGCCAAATTTCTGTTAATCAGAAATCAAACTAATCGTAAGATAGGCGCCCAAATCTGATTATTACGAGAGTAACATTAAGAGAAGTCTTAAAAAGAAAAATAAACATTTAGGATTAATTGACCCTTGACCAATCAACTACTCCCTTCCCTTGGTCTAGAAATAAAAATATTTGTTCTTATTTCATTTCAATGTTATAAAAAAGCTATTTTTATATCCGTCTCAAATGCGTCAAAAATTTTTTAATTTGCTTTTGATTAATAATAAATTTGATTTTTTTTTTTAAGCATTCATTTTAATACGGAGGAAGCAATATTTTACTGAACCTTTCCCTTTAGGCGTAAATTTTTGTACTCCCACTTATATATCAATCAATATTTTTAACCATTGTACTTTAATTAAGCTTCATTTTTAACGACTTTCATTTTTTTTATGCAGATTTATTTTAACTACTCTACTTAAAATATGCTTTATGTTTTCTCAGACACCCTAAATTCATCAAAAAAAAGTCAGAAAATCTCACGGAAATGTTAGAAGAGTTAATGAAAGCTAACAAAACTTAAAGGAATGTCAGTGTGGAGTCTTATGTGGGTTTAACGTGAATCATACTCGCTCTGATCGCCCCTCCTCTTCAACCTCACCACCCTTTCCCACATCGATCAGCCCTTCACACTTACTCCGACCACCCATTCCCCTCCTTTTCCCTCACTCCTTTCTAGAATTCATCACCTGCTTCTCAATCTCGTGTCCCCAATGTTGGAAAAGTGTGTTGTGTGTGAAGGAAATTGTGTATATTTCCTTGCCAGAATCGTTTGTCGTTGGACAAAAATAATTGTGGGTTCATGTTCTATTTCGTGAGAATGTGAAAATGATGTTAAAAATATGGTGGAGATAAGTATGATAATATATTTGTGTTTATTCACTCTCAAAGATTTACAATAACTTAACCCTATATTTATACTAAAGCCTAAACCCTATTATTGAGGAATACTCCTCTTCCTAAAATTAATCAACTAAATAAAGGTAAACTATATATTTAAATAAAGTAAAATATAATCTCTTGATTGTATCTTTATTTGGCTTGATCTTGATCTCACTTGGTTGACTTGGTCAAGCTCGGTCCATTCTATTCAGTCTCGGTCCGCTCCACACGGCCCGCTCCATCTTATTCTCCAATTCCCCCCTCAAGTTGGAAGATCTACAACGTAGATACTCAACTTGCCAATACCACAATCAAAACGGGGATAAAAAATCTTCTTTTTTTTTAATACTAATCTGATGAAAAAAAAACACAAAAAATATTCCATATATGTTCATAGTCCCTGTGCACGTCGCCATCATCACCAGTTGAATAATCACCATTTTCCCTTTTTTCTTCGATGGGCATGCAATCTTCATGTGGGGTGCTTCACCGTCTCACAGATGTCGGCCGTAGGCTCCTTTTTTTTCGCTGCTCTACGCCACGCCACAACACCACCGCCGCCGCTACTACATCGACTGGTGATTTTTTGTTCTTCATCGTGCTCCATCGTGTTTGTCTTGCACAATCCGTGCCATGAAGGTGTTTCTTGGTCATCATGAATGGGTCCCTCCTCAACGCATTCATCGTGCACGTCCCGTGCCGCGAAGAGGCTTCCATGGACTCCTCTCGTCATTTTTCTTCTTCGCCATGTTGCCCACCATGGCAACGTTGGCTTCGTCGCGGAAGCGTAGTCGGTCATCAGACCCCCATACCGGAGGCTCTGATACCATGTCAGGAAATCGTGTATGGGGAGAGGAGTATGATAATATATTTGTGTTTATTCACTCTCAAAGATTTACAATAACTTAACCCTATATTTATACTAAAGCCTAAACCCTATTCTTGAGGAATACTCCTCTTCCTAAAATACATCAACTAAATAAAGGTAAACTATATCTCTAAATAAGGTAAAATATAATCTTTTAATTCTATCTTTATTTGACTTGATCTTGATCTCACTTGGTTGACTTGGTCAAGCTCGGTCCATTCTATTCAGTCTTGGTCCGCTCCACACGGCCCGCTCCATCTTATTCTCCAACTAATGATTTATTTGTTCAATTTGAAGATTGGATAATAATAAAATATTATAGCTCAAATAAGTGGATGGAAGTTGGAAATATGAGTTTGTCTCACATGTAAAAAGAATGGAAAAACTAGTTGATAGTTTTTGCCACTTTTATTGAATTATAATTCTTTTAATTCAAGATTAATTTCCCAGAATTACTTCCAAGCTTAATGTCCATTATTGACTTGCAAATGTAACTTGCAAACTATTGATGACAATGTTAATTGTTGAAATTAACTTGATCATCAATATATGGATTAATTGGTGAATTAATCATTAGGGGGTTTTGAGCTATAAAAGAAATACCCACAAGTCTTTTTGGAAGAGAAAAAAGATGAAAAAAATAAATAAAAGAAAAACACACAAAAGAAAAAAATTTCCATCAATCTTCTTCCTCCCTCTTGCAATTTGTTCATTTTCTTCATTTGGCCTCCTAGAATAATTGGAATGGTGATTTTGTCCAAGCATAGTTCATTTCGCCGGAAAGCTCAAGTGCGAAGTTGCATCCGGTCAATCCGTTTTATCCTTGGAGACTAACGCCCGTTAAACCTCAAGCACTCATAGCGAGGGGGATGAATTAGTCTTAAGGAGAGTTGTTTTACACGACTCGGATACAAGTGACTAAATACGGTTTTATCGTTTCTTTTCATGTTTTCATTCTTTCAATTTGTAATTGTAATTTCAATTATATTGTAATCGTTTTCCTTTCAATATTTACAAGATTTTATCCAACAATATTATGATTAATTCACTTGTTGAGAAAATATTGCAGATTACAGATCTTGTGGCGTGGTGGCTACGGGAGAAAGGATGAAAGACGGTGAGGAACAATGGGAAAGAAAGTAAGAAAATTTATGCACATATTTTTCTTGACCAGCTGTAGTAAAACATCATTTTCTGCTTCGTTAACCGTTGGATTGGGCCGAAATACTTTGTACATATTTATGACTCACATGAGAAGATTCTGAACGGTGAAGATTGGAATCTATTTTGTGAAAATGGAGATAAAAATTTCGGAACAGAGCAGTTTTGTAAATTTAAAACAGTTTCTTTCCACTTGTTTAATGAGATTAACAAATATGGAAAGTTTGATGCTTCGTGACATCAACTATGTTTCAATGGTGGTATTTACTAGTTGAGGCTATGCCGCTTCTAGTGGATATACATCATGTGATATGTCTCTTATGGTTCGTTTCGTATGAATCATAGTGAAGAGATTGGAAAGTTCATTGGAACTTAAAACATTGAAAGATTAAGTCTTTAACGTTATGTTGAAAAGAATAATAATAGGGCTTCTTTTGAGAAGTTGTTAAAACCTATTATTGTTCATGGTACGGAGTTCACAAAGAATAACATAATAAGGCTTCTTAAAAAGAAGTTGTTAAAACTTATTATTGTTAATAGTGACAAAAGTTACAAAGATAAAAACAATAGAGCTTCTTGAAAGAAGTTGTTGAATTCTATTGTTGTGAAGTCACAAAGACTAAAACTATAGGGCTTCTTGGAAGAAGTTGTTAAACCCTAATAGTTGATGAGTGACTAATGTCTTGAAGACAAAAACACTAGGACTTCTTGAAGGAAGTTGTTAAATCCTATTGTTGTTGATGATGAAAAATGACACAATATTTAGAATGAGGACTTCTAAAAAGAAATTGTGCATTATGAGAATGAGAATGCAAGTTTCTTGAATTTGGAGGTACTCCAAGATGAAACTTTTAAACTTTGAAATAATTAACCTCAATTTATTATTTCATCAAGGAATTAAGAGGTTTATTAAGATGGGTTGTTACAAGAAATAAATTCTGTTAATTCTCTTATTGAATTAGCAATTTATTTTTGGTAAATTCTCTAATTAAGTTAGAAAATTAAATTTGTAAAAACAAAGTTATGATTTGGTGTTTAATTGTTGAAAATTAAAGCCAATATTTTGGAAAAGGCTCTTTGTGTGGAGATAATTTCCAACAAAATGTGGTGTTCCAAGTATTTTGGTCACCATCGTGAGAAGTTAGAAAATTTTGTTGGCCTCGACTATAAGTAATGGCAACAAAAGATGTTCTACTTAACCACTTGAACTTAGTGAGATTTCGTAAGGAAAATCCTACAAAGTTGTGTTGGTGATTTTAGTGTCATCAACTATTTTATGTAATTGTGATTTACTAGAGACCAATGCGATTTCATATTAGGCTCGGATACGCGTAAGGGAAAGTGTGGAGTACACACTCGTTTGAGTTAATATGTTTTTGACCATGATAAAGAAGCAGGGGTCAAGGGGGCTGCGCCCCCTTGCGGGGTCAAGGGGCAGCGCCCCTTGTTGGGGTCCCACTCCCAAGTATGACTGTTAGATGCCAACCGACTGTTCCTAACTGCCAGATGTTTATAAACAGATTTTGGTCTCATTTGAAGGTACGAAAAATTCCAAACAATTCTCTAAGTTTTGGATCTGTCTTCTTCGCCTAGAAACAAAAAGTTTGATTGTCTTATCCCAATAGAGATTTCGTGTAACTCAGGTAATAAGGGTCGAAATACTTTATTCAGAAAGTGGATTATACATGATTCAGTCAAATATCCAGGATTATCATCTCACCAAAAACCCTATTTCTAACAAGTTGGTGGAAATGAGACGGATGTTTAAGCCGTGAGTGCGGTTGAAGCATATGAATTTTTTTTGTCAGAACTATATATTTAACGGATTTTCGGTTTCGTTATATAACATATATAGTATCAAGAAAAATGAAAAAGAATAGTTGGAGTTTTGGACTATAAAAATTAAATCGAGAATGTTGGTGCAAATGAAATTCATTGTAGGTCATTTTTTGATTTTAAAATAGTAGACTCCATAAACCGTAAAAAGTCAAATGAAAAAATTGAAATAGTCTTTCATGAAATCCATGTCGAATGGATGATGATAAGTAAAATTTTTAAGTGATGGAAATAATTTGAAAAATTACTTTTCACTTGGAAAGATTTCAAGAAGCAACTCAAACATAAATGAATTGAAATAAATGTTGAGATGCTTGATATTCATCTTTTGTTGGAAAAGAGAATAGAGCTTCGGATAAGAAGTTGTGTAACATTTCTTATGGCGAAAGCAAATGTGGTGGAGGATTTTGAAATAGTTAAGGCAAAGACAAAGTTGGTCAAATTTGGTCTAAAGTCAAACTCGTTTGAAAAGTCAAACTTTTATGAAAAGCTAAACTTGTTTGAAAAAGTTAAACATATTCCTTATGTCTTGAGAGACAAAGGTAGATGTCATCAAGGATGATATCATGATTTTTGAATGAAGGAATGGAAATTGTATCAACTGATGGGTTGAGTTGGTGATCAATAATGAGGATATGTCTCTTTAGTTGGATCACATTTTCCATTCAAAAAAGAATTCAAACAAGATGTGAAATGTGTGTTGAACTACATCATCATATGATAAGCATAGTCATATATTGTGATATGTATGGATTGTTCAAACATATGGTAATAATAACAATGTTATTGTTATTATTAATAAGCTTTGTCTCATTGAATGGAGAGGTTGAAAAACAACTTTAAAATGAGATAATAAGGATAAAATACTAATGAGTATAGTGTGTGTATAACATGTGCTTGTACACAAATTATCCACTTTGTAAACCACTATCAAATGGTGTTGATGAAAATAATGATAGCATTATTGCTATATTTTAGGACTAACCTAAGAGGTGGGGGTGAGTCTACTTTGGAAAATAAATACCTATTGAATAGGTTACCCCAAGAAACAATGTAAATTCCATATGAAGTATGGAAACGTAGGCCTACGTACACTTGTGAATATGGGGGGTATTTCGCAAAGTAGAAAGTCCAACATCAACAAAATTGATATTTTGATACAAGATGGTGGAGCATGTAAATAATGAGTTTACATAGTGGTTGTTATATATGATTCAATGATTTTGAATATATATATATATATATATATATATATATATATAAAACCACAAAAACGATTATTTATTTTTTATTTTTTTTTGGAAAATCAAGTATTGATGTCAAGTTCATGAAAATGAACAAATGACACTTTGAGTGAAATAGATCAAAGTGATGCTTTGAATGAAATAGATCAAAGTAAAACTAAGAATAAATTGTGCTAGCTAATAAAGTCATTATATAACTTGAAACAAGCACAAAGATAATGACATCAAAAGCTTGATTGTGCCATGAAAGAGAGTGAATTAATCAAATATGACATGAGTGGTTATGTCATCATGTTGATTAAATCTATCAAAAAAAATGTTGAACTAGAGAGAAGTTTAGCAAATGAGACATTTGAATTTAAAATTTCAAGAAGAACTAATGAATTTGCATTAAGCAAATTAAGATATAGTTCTTGGAAATTTTGAAAAAGGTGACGAGATATGGGTTTAGCGGATGCGATCCTTGAAGTGAAAGTTTCTAAGAAATCTAATGGATAATTCTTGAGAAATTGACAAGGAAAATTTAGCAAGGGCTAAAACCCAATTGGCATGAGTCAACATCTATTGAAGAATAGAAGTGACATTGTTTCTCAAGTTGAACACTCGAGAATTATTGAAAGTCTAGTGAGTTGGAACACAAGTAATCCAAAATGTATAGTGAAAGTACTAAGGTACTTGAGATACAATCGAGATTACGGATTACATTACACTGGACATCTATCGATAATTGAAGGATATAGCGATGTTATTTGGATATATGAAAACAAAGACTTAAGGTCTACGAGTGGTTTCGTATTCTTATTAGCGGAAGCGACTATATCATGGAAGTGTTCTAAATAAATAAGTTATAAATAGATTCATAGCGGAATCTAAGTTTATAGCTTAAGATAAATGTGGTGATAAAGCCGAGAGGCTATGCCAATTTATAGAAGATATTCCAAGGGATAAAGCTTGTGCTAGCAATTGGTTATATTGCTAGAAATCAATCGATGGTTGATTGAACACAAAGCATTATGTATGATGGTAGGTCTTGACATATATGTCAAAGACGTAATACCATTAAGAAACTACTCTCAACTAATTTGACTATGTGAAGTCAAAAGAAAAACGAATCCGTTAACCAAAGGGTTAAAACCAAAAGTTAGTTGTAAATTGTAGAGGGGAATGAGACATAAAGCCTCTTAGAGTTGATCACAGCGGAAAACCCAATCTAGATGACTGGAGATCACAAGAACTAGATTCAAAAGGGACCACCTAACTATTAAAAGACTCGCGCGTCACTGTGGGGGTCAAACCCCGAGTCCATTCCTATTAGTGACATACCAAAGGGACAAGGATAAGCCTATGGGTTTTAATGACTCTTACGCATCGATAAAGTCGAGCGGGGTAATACGGGTTACCTTCAAGAAGTCGCCTATGTGAGAGAGAAGTGGGGCCGCTTCGAGGAGAATTGTGTAAGGCTCAATTCTTAGACCTTCTCGCAGAACCAGGCATTATGTTTAGGGCCATGAACGATCATAGCTATGAGAAATGAAATATGTTAGGACATTACTTGTGTCTAGTATATGATCGGCTACACAAAAAGCATATCAATTCAAGGACATTGCGTCTATCGACTTGCGAGTAGAGTAAATATGCTAGTACGAGCGGAGGTTCAATGAGCAACATCCCCACACCTTCGTATGCAAGTTTTTGTCTGCCGGACTCTATCACCAATCTCGTCCTCAATTTCCTTCATGTGGGGGATTGTTGGAAAAGTGTGTTGTGTGTGAAGGAAAATGTGTATATTTCCTTGCCAGAATCGTTTGTCGTTGGACAAAAATAATTGGGTTCATGTTCTATTTCGTGAGAATATGAAAATGATTTATTTATTTATTTATTTGTTCAATTTGAAGATTGGATAATAAAAAAATATTATAGCTCAAATAAGTGGATGGAAGTTGGAAATGTGAGTTTGTCTCACATGTGAAAATAATGGAAAAACTAGTTGATAGTTTTTGCCACTTTTATTGAATTATAATTCTTTTAATTCAAGATTAATATCCAAGAATTACTTCCAAGCTTAATGTCCATGATTGACTTGCAAATGTAACTTGCAAACTATTGATGACAATGTTAATTGTTGAAATTAACTTGATCATCAATATATGGATTAATTGGTGAATTAATCCTTAAGGGGTTTTGAGCTATAAAAGAAACACCCACAAGTCTTTTTTGGAAGAGAAAAAAGATGAAAAAATAAATAAAAGAAAAACACACAAAAGAATAAATTTTCCATCAATCTTCTTCCTCCCTCTTGTAATTTGTTCATCTTCTTCCTTTGGCCTCCTAGAATAATTGGAATGGTGATTTTGTCAAAGCATAGTTCATTTCGGCGGAAGGCTCAATTGCGGAGTTGCATCCGGTCAATCCGTTTTATCCTGGGAGACTAACGCCCGTTAAAGCTCAAGCACTCATAGAGAGGGGGATGAATTATTCTTAAGGAGAGTGTTGTTTTACACGACTCGGATACAAGTGACTAAATAAGGTTTTATCGTTTCTTTTAATGTTTTCATTCATTCAATTTGTAATTGTAATTTCAATTATATTGTAATCGTTTTCCTTTCAATATTTACAAGAATTTACCCAACACCCAAATCCTTCTTAGCTGACAGAAGTGGACAAGGAAAATGAAGAAATTTTGGTAACGTAAATCAAAGTATCTCCATGAACACGAATTCATCCTAGATTCCTAGTGTATAGTTAACGGTCCTTAGTTGGCTAAGTGGTACTCGTTTCATATTTCATGAAACGCCTAAGTCCCTCCTAAGATATTATAACTATTTCTGATTTTTCGGCCCCACTTAAGTCCGTTTAGACCCCGCCTAGGCGCTAGGCCCTGCTGCGGCGCCTAGTGACCGCATAGAGCTTTTTAGAACCTTGCTTTAAAATTCTACTGACGAAAATAAGTACAAACATAAGAAAAATAAAAAAATAAGAGGTGGTCTCTTGTGAGAACACCTAGATCCGTCTCATAGAAGAGGCGGGTCGACCCATGACCCGCGTACAACATTCTCCGCGAAGCGTAGGATCCCAACCCATGCTCCACTCAATCTTTGCCATGTGGCACATTGGCCCAAAATTTTTATTTTTATTTTTTCAGAAAAAATAAATTTCTTTTTTTTTTTTACTGTTTTTTTCGTTTGCCAAAAGTAATACTTAGTATAACTAAATGTAACAACTGTGTTACTTATAAAGTAATATTGTTTATAAGTAAACGTAACAGCAGTTTTACAAAAAAAAAAATAGCCCATTTTTCTCATCTTTCAACTGTAATACTAACTATAAATACGTGTAACACTAACAATAACTAAATGTAATTATCGTTATACTGAATGTAATAGTGTTTTTCCAGTATTTTTTTTTTTTGTTGAGTATTTTGATTATTATTTTTTTGAAAGAAAGTAACATTTGAAAAATAACAACTTATATACATGAATGTAATTATTTGTACAAGTAAATGTAACACTTTAGTAGATGAAATTGTAAAAGATTTCTATAGATAATGTAATACTTTTACATGTATATATCATGATAAATTGAACACATTGTAACTTATTATTTGAAAACATATTGATATACTATTATACAAGTAAACGTAACTGTTTTACAATGTTATTATACAAGTAAAATGTAGAATTCGCTTATAAAAATTGTTACTTTTCTTATTTTTACAATATTACTAACACGAGTGTTTTTAGTTCTAAAGTGTAAATAGTTGAATTATTACTTTTCTATACATATATGTTACAATTATGTATAAACAATGTTACATATAAGTAACACGTTCGTTACATGTTAGTTATAATAAGTACTCCCTCCGTTCCAAATGAATAAAACATAAAAAAAAAAAAACACTGTTACTTTTATGTATACAAATTGTTACATATAAGTAACACGTTTGTTACATTTAGTTATAGTAACTATTATCTTTGGCAAACCGAAAAAATATTAAAAAAAAATAACTAAAAATAAAATCAAATAATAATAATAATATTTTGCTCGCGGGTCATAGGTCAAAAATGACACGTCTCTACTATGAGACGGGTCATAGTGTTCTCATACAAGTTTTTTTTTAAAAATAATGAAGTATATTCCGGAAAAAGAGAATCGTGGAATACTTGCCAACCTAATATTCTCTGTCATGCTTGACTTTATACATTTCATTAGTCAATACCAAAAAAAATTAAGATGTCCAAGAAACAGTCAACACAAAATTTTAACAATATATCAGTATTAAAATATTATTCTTTTTTTGACATATGATGTCAGTATCACTTCATGCTCATGTCAACCTGAGGGTAACAACCTAATGGAAATTATTAAGGGAGTTTTTCCTGGCTTTTGAAGAGACACTTGAGCATAAAATCCAACTCTGAATTATTTATTTTTTCAATTTTTTTTTCTTTCCAAAATTAGGAGTCAATATATACTCCCTCCGTCCCACCTCACTTGACACCTAAGAGGTAGGGATGATCAACGCCGGTTCCGGTTCGGAACCGCCGGTTCCGGTTCGCCATTTATGTGAACCTTAACCGGCCCTTGGTTACACCGGTTCCGGTTCGGTTCCACACTACATTTTTTTAATTTTTTTTATCATACAATAATGAATAAACATGTTAAAATTTATTGAAAAACAAAGGATTTTTTTTATTTATCATACAATAATGAATAAACATGTTAAAATTTATTGAAAAACAAGAGATTTTTTTTTTAATGGAAACGCCAGTCCGGTTCCGGTCCGGTTCCGGTTCGCCATTTATGTGAACCTTAACCGGCCCTTGGTTACATCGGTTCCGGTTACTCCGGTTCCGGTTAACTCACCGGTTCGCTCCGGTTCCGGGCTTCTCCGGTCCGGTTCCGGGCTGGTTTTTCGGTTCCGGTCCGGTTCCTGGCCGGTTTGGTCATCCATACTAAGAGGTGGGCACAAGAACTAAGAAAAAAGAATAAAATAAAAATAATGTGTGGTAGAAAATGAAAAGAGAGAATGAGTGGGTTAAATAGTAGTGTTGGTTGAATAAATTGAGTGGTAGAAAATGAAGAGAGAGAATGAGTGGTGTGGTCGATTGAATATAAAATTATAAACAGTATGCTATTTTGAGAAGTGTCAAGTGAACTGGGACGGACCAAAATAGAAATAAGTGTCAAGTGAGCTGAGACGGAGAGAGTATAACCCTTATATCCCATGAATTAAGTATACTTTTAGCAAGCTCATTTATTTCTTCTGTTTGTTACTGAGATCCGTCTTGTGAAACCGTACTTCATAAATTTTGGAATCCCCTATTCACAGGTGGACACCATAACTTTGACAGGCCATATTGATCCAAATGCATAAGTACAAGATCACGTGCAAGTGATGAGGTGCGATTTAACAGTACTTATTTAGCTGATGATCGAGAATGTATCCATTCAAAGTTGTTACACAAATACCAGCTAGATTGTCGATCAAGTCACTAATCACTAAATTAATACTCATTCCGTTTCATTTTAAACTTTAAAGTCAATGCAAAATATGTTAACTTCATCGCACTTTGACCAAGAATTTGCAGAAAAATTGATGAGTCTAATAACAATTTTCAGAATTTCATTTGAATAATCAACTTTTTTTGTAAGCTTTTAGTCAAACCACAATTGACAATTTTTGCATTGATTTTGAAGTTTAAAATGAGAAGAGTGAGTATAACTCTAATACATGAATCGAATCGGTACTAACAAAATGAACAACGCGCCGTCTTTAGCATTGAGATTCTTTAAAACATGCATCGACAGTTCGACACTAACAAAACAGATGCACTTGCACTAATTAACACATGATGATGCACTGACACTATTTATTACTCATTCTCGCAGCACTAATGCAATTATTTTTAAGTGTCATTGATACTAATTTTGAGTGTCTATGATTGCGTATATAGAACGCCATTTACATTTACAGTGTTTTTAAGTGCTACTATGAGTGTTTGTTGAGCTCCAGTGGTAGGCGTGTCAGTGTTAACGTCTTTGAGCCTCAGTGGTGGTAGTTTCAGTGTTAGTGTTTGTGTGTTAATAAATACTGGTTATTTATTTACGATATAATTAGCGCCTCTGAAAATAAAAATTTCTTACTTAAATTGAGAAAATAAAAAATTACTCACTCTGTCTCTAAATGAGTGTCCATTTTCAAGAAATCTTTGTCCCTAAATGAGTGTCTTTTTTTCGAAAAAAATTTCACCGGTTTCTTTATACGTGCAAAACTAAAGGTTTGGAAAGGAGATAACAAGATTATATATGAATCGTTGTTACCAAATTGTTCAAAAAGTTGAGATTTTCAGTGTCCCTTAAAATGAAATTTGGACACTCATTTAGGGACAGAGGGAGTACTTGCTTAAATTGAGGAATCTTATGGATATCTTTTCTTTCGTGATACTGTAGGAAAGTTCAAAACAAGTACGGCTTTTAAAAATATGAACATTACCGAAACAAAACGACACCGTCCTAAACATTACACTACACCAAAGTGAAAAAAAAAAAAAAAAAAAGGAACAAAATTAGAGATCAGTTCCAAGACTCAAGAGTCGGATAGCTAGCAAAAGACTCTAACTCAAAACTGGAGCCGCCATCCGTCACCGCCGCCGGCGACTGACCCATCGCCGTCATCGTCGTCGTCGTCGAACTGGTACCCGTCAATTGCTGGTTGCTATGACGATCCAGCAAAAAAGCTGACGTATCAAGTGTCGGCAAACACCCCTGTAAACTTATTGAAAGAAGCCCGCTGAGGCTCTGGTTTTAGCAGCGGGACAGAAACCGGCATCTGAATCCCGTTACCAAACTTAACACCGGTCACCTGCTGAACCATCTGCCGGAAATTAGCCGGATCCGCCGTAATAAACGTCGTCGTATTCCTCTTAGAGGCACGTGACTTCCGCTTAGTAATCTTCCCAGCGGAAACAGCATTATTACGGCGCTTCGGCGCAACAGTTTCAAAATCCGACCCGAACCACCACCGCCGCCGCCGCCGCTGAAGGTTTGAGCAGAGGACGGCGTATCCGGATTCACAACGCTAAAATACGGCGAGACGGATTGATCACCGGCGGTGAGGTTATTTGAGAGAGATTGCTGGAGAGCTCTGGTGAGGGCATCGGTGTCACGAGCAAAAGCTTCGGACATCCATGAATCGGCGAGGGATGAACGGAACATCCAAGGTTCAACGGCGGCTAACTGATCGGAGGATGACATTTTTTTAATGGAATTTGAAATTGAAATTGGGGATGGATATAAAGGAAGAGTAGGGAAGAAGGTAGATAGGGAAATGGGGAGGGAGGGAATAAATAGGGCGGTGATGGGATGGGGGGAGAAAAACGCGTTTACTGGGACACGCGTCATCTTAAGTGTACGGAAATTGGGACCGTGGTTTAGTTGTAACTTTGACTGCATTAGTTAAACTACCATCATCCATGATCTCATCGCTGAGTAATCCTACTACTACTAGTACTTCCAATTGACTCATTTAAATACTGTATTGGATATTTAAGTCCCACTTTTAGTTACGCTTCATCCGTTTCAAAACACTTGTAGTTTTAAAATTTTCACACAAATTAAAAAAAAGCAATCAACGCTTGTCTAATAGATTATACTATTACCCTTAAAATATTTCAAGTACCAAGACAATTAAATGTTTTACAATGACAACTGCCATCATAAATAAAATTTGACAAACAATGTCGAAGATGTCTAAATAAAAGCAAAAAAACTACAAACATTTTGGGAAAAATTTCAACCTTTTAAACTACTACATGTATTTTGAGATGGAGGGAGTAGTACATTTTTCTTAAGCCTCACTAGAAATTAATTTTTCTACTTAAAAAATAGATATTTTGAAATAACTACTCCCTCCTCCGTCCCAGAGTAAGAGTCTTATTTTCTTTTTTAGTCCGTCCCAGAGTAAGAGTCTTATTCCTAAAATGGCAAAATTTGAATAGTGTCTTTTATACATGTGCCATTATAAATGATATACAGAAAACCTCTCCTTGTGTCTTGGCCTATAGGAGTATAATGTAATTTTACACACTCTCTTCTGATTTATACCCACTTGCAATTGTTTATTTATCTTTAAGCACTTTTCTTAATAAGCGTGAGATTTGGGGGTATGACTCTTACTCTGGGACGGAGGGAGTATTTCGTTTCAAAATATTTTTTTCTACTTTTTTATCGAATCAGAAATAAAGAATAGTGTGTCATTAACAAGTTTTATATTTACATTATGATAATTAATAAAATTCAAATTTATTGCTCAAACTACCTTCATATTGAAAATAAATAATAAGGTGTAAAGATCATTTTGGGATGGACGAAGTACTGCTTTATTCAATGAGCTCGTGCATACTCATTACTCATAACTGCTATTTGTTTATTATTTCATACCACACATTCTCCTTCATACTTTAATTTTCCTATATTCGGGGCACTTATTGAATTCTATTACATTGAAAAGTTTTCATTTTATCATTTTAGGTGTCCAATTAAAATTAAAACTTTCAAATGAGTCGGAGGAATATACTATTAAAGTAGTTGTTATAAGTATGAAAGAAGAAGAAAATGAAGTATTGAATAGTAAGTGAATAGTTGTTGTGAGTACATAAGACAAATGACAGAATTATATTTTTCTAATATAACGGAAAGAATTCATATCTCCATTTAACATGTAAGCACACGAATTTACACCATAAACAATCCACCGCAATGGCATACTACTAACAGAGGGAGTGTCTGTCTCTGTCTAGTGCTACTGGATAGTCAAACTAATGGTTAACAGTCTGAGGCTAAAGACGCGTCATTGGCTTTATTGTTTATTAGTCAACGCGTTTACTCGTATCCCAATTTACTTTTTTAATTTAATAATACTAGCGGCACAAAAAAATTACAAAAATTTACTCACAAAATTTTAGGTGTAATAATGTTATTGGTGTTTTTAATTAGGGTGTGGCGGGTTCACTATCGATGTAACTAATAAAATATAGCCACCTCATTTTGTGAGTAAGATTTTGTGAGCCTAACATTGCTCTTTTTAATTTAATTATGAGGGGATTTAATTATGAGGGGGAAAACGGACCCGGAACCGCTTCACCCATTTTAGCTCCACCCCTCCACCCAACGGCTCTGATCAGGGCCACATAGGCGAGCTCATCATCGAGCGGACACATCTCATCCGTCGAACACAAAATCCAATGAGGTGGCTCTAATCGGAGCCATTGAGTGGAGCGGGTGGAGTTAACCGCTCGATGAAGCGGTTCGAAATCCCAAAAAAAAAGGACCAACCAGTACAACTATTGAACTCTGTTTTCTCGCGTAGACGTGGCTAACAGCTTCCAATTGCTCATCTAATCAATCTTATCTGGTGTTTAATTTAATTTTTCAAATTATTAAAAAATTATTAAAAATATTGCACACATTAATAATACTCCAACACTTTTTTTGTATTTCAGTACGAAAAAAATTTGAGCAATAATTTTCAATTAATACTCCCTCTATCTCATACCAATGGGTACTTTTGGTCAAATCAATTTGATCTTTGACTAACATTTTATTTTAAATTATTAATCTCCATAAAAATTTAAAAAAAAATTACTAAATTATTAATAAAAAATTATTAAATAAAATGAAATTATGTCAAAGTTCAAGTAGGTTTGATCAAAAGTGACCATTGGTGTAGGACGGATGGAGTATAATTTTTCTAATAAATACTCCATCCGTCTCAAAATAGATGTCGTTTTGGGAGTAAAATTTTGTCTCAAAATACTTGTCGTTTCACTATTTTCAAAGCTTTTTTATTGCTATATACCAATTATACCCTTAATAATGATAGCGAACTATCTCTTACCTAACCATTTAATTACCTAGGTAGTTGAATTACTTTAGGGGTATTTGGGGTCTTTTTCACATGCATTAATGGTATTTCTTAATGTGTGAAACACTCCAAAACGATATCTAATTTGAGACGGAGGGTGTATTTAAAAATTGTTATTGATAGTATTTATAATAATGTACTACATCCGTTTCAAAACAATTGTCCTTTTAAACTCTTTCACATATAATAAGTAATGTAATAAATGTATATTAAAAAGACTCAACTATCCTTAAAATAATTTAGTATCTTAGATTATTATATTTTTTATACAAGAGATACTTTACAATCATTAATAAGGATAAAATTAATACAAATGCACAAAGATGCCTTTATAATGATAAAGTGACAAAAATTTTGAAATAATTTTTTAGTCTTAAGATGTCTATTATTTTGAAACAAGGGAGTATCAATAACAAGTTTTATAATTTTATTAGGATCATCAAATTAAACTAAAATTATTGCTAAAATTTTCTTTATATTAACGTACAAAAAAAATGTTACATTTATTATGAAACAACTGGAGTAGAATAAATTTCCATTGATCCTACAATATGTATTATTAGGGAAAATGGGAAACGATAGTTAAACTTTCTTCATCTTTTAAATAACAGAAAATCTTAGAAAAAACACATTTTACACGCGTCTTAGTGTAAAACGTGTTTTTTTATGCGGAGTGGCATTTTTGTAAATAAACAGAACGTTACTAAAAGACGCGGTGACATTTTTGCAAATAACTGGAACTTACGAAAACCCACCAGACATTTTTTTACTCTGTAGGAGGCATTTTGCAATACTATAGGAGGCACTTTTTAATACTAAGGCAGACACTTGTTTTAGAACTTAGAAAAACTCGCTTGGCACTTACAAAAAAATCACCATACACTTTTTTACACTATAGGAGGCATTTTGCAATACTACATGAGGCGTTTTTTAATACTAGGACAGACACTTGTTTTGAAAAATTTGAAAACCTACCAAACACTTTTTGACAATGTAAAAGACATTTTTCAATATTCCAAGAGGCACTTTGTAATAGTAAACAGGCAGTCTTAAAACTACCACTAAAAAGTGTCTCTTTGAATGTATAAAAGTGTCTGCTTGAATGTTTATAAGTGTACTATTACAACAGGCACTTTGTAATATTAGAGAAGACACATGATAATATTAGAGAAGCAGTGGCGGATCTAGAAATTTTCTCCAGCGGGTGCACAAATTTACAATAATTTTTTAAAATTATAATTGTCTCCTACTACGTCGTGTTTACAATCCAAATTTCTAATTATAATACGCAATTAAGATACAATACTTTTAATAATTATTTGTATCAAATTATAATTATCTAATATTTCAATAAATAAAAATATGGAGGAGTATGAAAAAGAAAGAAAAATCAAAATATAACCATGTTGTATATTGTTTTCATTAATCGTGACAAAGAATAGCAACCAAACATGCTTAATTTTGTCTCTTTTTTTCTTTCTTTTTTGATGATGTCCACGCCAGAAAGAGGTTTATATTTTTTTAAATCATGTTTAATTTATTATTAACTTATAAATTAAATTAATTAGCTAAAATTGGTAAAAAGTAGGAAATGGACTTACACTAGGCTCAAATTGAAGAGGAGTATGGGTTTATTAATAGGACCAAATTGAAGGGGGTTAAAAACATTTAAAAGTGTGTGGAAAATGGAAAATATGCTAGGTTTCGAACCCAGCACCTCTAACATCTAAGGCAAAAACTCAATGCACTAACCACCAGCACAACATACATAATCTGTTCTTATGGGGGTGCATTTACATTATAAAAGATAAAAATACAATTTTTTTTCTTCTTAATCACAAAAATTCTGCGGGTGCACTTGCACCCCCACCATACACTGTAGATCCGCCCCTGTAAAGAAGGCAATTAGGAAAAACATGTTTTTCATTAGCTTAGTGTAAAACGCGTTTTTCACAACACCGACTATTTAAATAAATTTGCGTTTAATTTGTTAAGTGTAATAATTTATTTATTTGCATACTCATTGTATATTGTGGAACTAGTTTGTCGCCCGTCGATACTCAATGGGGCACAATAAAATTGTAAATTATAAAATACAATTGAATAAACATTAAAGTGCATAAAATGAAAATTAATGAATAACTCAGTAAAACCATCGTCCTCACAAAACTAAACATATATAAGCTCTGTAGAGCAACTACCCAAAAGAGAACAACCTGCTCAGAAAGTCTTTGCTAAGTCGGACCTCACTGCGCATGATCACTTGCCTTCCTGTGATCTAAGGAAAACAAATAAACAAGGAAACGGGGTGAGTCGAAACTCAGTAAGTTACTAATTCAACTACATGACATAATATCACGCATATAGCAGAATAATAATAATAATTGTACGTAGAGCATTCACAATAAGTAACGCCACAACTGTAAACACATCTCACATAACATGAGAGGCTATGTCAACTCATCATGCAGCACATAATAGCTGAAGTAAACACATAACAAAGGATACTGATCGAGGTACACCTCCGATCCTTCCATCCACTTCCGACCTTATTCCTTATACCATTTATAATTGTTGTTGTCGATGCTTGTGTTGCTGTTGCGGTACACATCAATTTGAACACTGATTTGCAGTACAATAATGATCTGGTATTCAGTATCAAATCGAGTCAACCCAGTCCCTACAACCTGGAATCGCTCAATATATAGCTATCCAATTTCATGTGTATTGCTACAACGATCGAGAGCTATTCCCTCTACTATGGCCATTAGTAGGGGTGACGGTCACAGGTATGATGGCCTTAATTTAGAACGTGGCCCCAGCTCCCGCACTAACAAAAGGTCAACATACCCCCAAAACACGTATGCCAGCTGGACTAAAATAAAATGCACAAGTAGATATTTACTTGACATAACTGTATCGAAACTAGGCCCAAAAGTAGTGGACCAGTCCATAAATACCATGAACCATGTAATCATTTGTTCACAACAATACAACAATAACAAGTAACCATACGCAATATTTGCGAATATAAATCAGTATACCATGGCACATAACGTGTCCACCATAACATATTCAATCCAAATTAGAGTCCATGAGTATTAGACTCCAAATAAGTAGTAGGGTAGGTCATATTGTACCTAGTCACAATTATACACCTCGCTTATCTTCGCAATTAGTGGTTGAATACATTTTACGCCACATATTGTGTTCCGTAATTATTTCCATCAACTATAATCGTATTAATCATAATTTTATTAAATTATAATTATACTTTTACTGGTCCCTATTTATCTTAGGAACTCATTTATGGGACTGGGTACTTTTATTATACCTTATATAGCTTCGTTGAGTATTTTACTCATGACAAAGACTCAAGTGAGAACACACATACCCGTCTCATCCATGAGACGGGTCATTTCGACCAAAAATCCAACCCATGACCCGGCCATTGAACCGGCTCCATGACCAAGGGGCAACCCATGCCACGTGGCAACTTCTTATAGGCCCAAAAAAAAAAAAAAATTGGCTCCAGGACTCATGGGCGACCCTGCCACGTGGCAGCCTCTCATAGGCCCATTTTTTTTTTTATATTTTTGTTGGTTTTTTTTCGGTTTGTCAAAGTAATAGTTACTATAACATAATGTAATGACTGTATACATATAAAGTAACAGTTTGTATACATAAAAGTAATACATATATATAGAAAAGTAACAGTGTTTTTTTTTTTATGTTTTCTTCGTTTGCCAAAAGTAATACTTATTACAACTAAAATGTAACGAACGTGTTACTTATATGTAATAATGTTTATACATAATTGTAACACATATGTATAGAAAAAGTAATAATTCAACCATTTACATTTTTAGAGCTAAAAACACTTGATTAGTGTTACATGTAAAAGTATTACATTATATATAGAAATATGTTATATTTTCTTTTATTAAAGTGTTACATTTACTTGTACAAACAATTACATTCATATATATGAGTTGTTACTTTTCAAAAAATTAAATCAAAATACACAATATTTTACATTTTTGCAAAAGCATTATTACATTTCAGTATAAATGATAATTACATTTAGATATTACTTGGGTTACATGTAATTATAGTTAGTATTACATTTGAAAAAATGGGTAAAACGAGATTTTGTTTTTGTAAAACAGGTGTTACGTTTACTTATGAACAATATTACTTTATATGTATTCAGTCATTACATTAAGTTATGGTAACTATTATTTTGGTCAACGACGGAAAAGCCGAAAAAATAATATAAAAACTCAAAAAAAAAAAATGGAGCTCTAGGAGGCTGCCACGTGGCGGGTTCGGCCCATGGGTCATGGGGCGACCCGTCTCATGCATGAGACGGATCCCCTTGTTCTCATGGGAGACCACCTCTTTACTCATTTTGGATTATAATTACTATTTATAGTACCGCCACTCCACCGTCTCAAAATTACTATTACTAGTTCCCGTTCTAATTATTTGGGCCAATTTAATTAATTAAAATGTTAATAGAACCACATATTATCAACAATAATAATTAGCACCAATACTACCCATTAAGCAATAATTGACAGTAAAATCATCACACATAGCATGTATGAACATTACTATAATTAAAAGGGGAGTAGTAACTTACTAGCTGACGGAAATTTATCGATTAAACTTTCAAATTTTGCAGCTAAAATGACCCACGAACTCTACACTTCTGCTGCGCAGTCGGATTTTAGAACTGAGGGTTAATAAAAGAGTAATAGTGAAAATTCAATGGTGGAACCTCTGGGTTTGGTCGCACACAGAGACAGAGACGAGAGATGGGGAAATCTTCTTGGCTGAAGACTTAACTGAGAAGCATTTTAACATTTATCTTGTATAAATTTTCAAAATAAACCCCTCAACAATTCAATAATTAGAATTAAACCCTTATAGTATGAGCTTTAACACATTACTTCCTTGTTGATATAAATAGATAATATAAACATTCTCTTTATATTATTTATGAAGACAAACACAATACATGTAATTTGAATGGGCCAATAAAGTAAAGTCATTGGTCAACCAATCTACACTTTTAGTCAAATATACTAAATAAAAAATCTTGCCTTTTGTAACTTGATTTAGGAGAATTATATAATATAACCATTTGACAATAAATTGTGCCCAGCCATACCACTACTCGGTTGACCATATTCAAAACTTGAGGTGGCGATCAACTATTTGGTTGTCAATAAGTCAAAGCAAATTAACTAAAAGTGGTTGGCTGAAATTAAAGTCAACTTAAACATATCATATAAAACTATAAAACGTTTTACTAAGCCAAATTGAACAAGTAGATATTCTTTTCAAAGCACTAAATGTCTAGTTTACTCAACATTTTTCAGATTGAGATTTCGAATTTTCTACAAAGAGTTACAACTTTTTTCGTACACAGTGTCAAAGCTGGACAGGAATTACTATTTCAACTCATATTCCCATTATTGTTTATAACATTTCCTATTTAAATGTTGAAATGACAAAGAACACAAAACACAACTATGTTCGAGATTATACTGTGGAACTAGCAAGTAGTATGCATAAATAATGCATCACAATCACATTAAGATGCAAGCACGTTAATAATATCCATATGAAATACATGTAAAAATATGGGTGTTACAGTAATATTGCATATCATCCTATTATTGGCTCTTTAATGCCTCAAACCAAGATCCTTTCCGTTCATCCTCACAGCTTAGACAATCACAGGTATATCTATTTCCATTGATCTCTTAAAGTTTGGTTTATTATATTGGATTCTACTTTTTTTTATTCGTAGAAAAATTCATACGCGCCCCCCTTTTTACTCATTGTATTTACTTCATGTTACAGCTTTCTGGCATTTAAACGAAGGAATCAAATGTTATGGACTACTCCCTCCGTCCCAAAATGATCTTCTTATTTGCCATTTCTCATTGTCCCAAAATGTTCTTCACATTTCTAAATTTTAGGCTTAAACAAAGCATGGCTAGTGAAGCAAGTGTTCATATCCTTAAAAAGTTTGAATGGGACGGAGGGAGTACTATATTCGTTAAATCTGGGCCAAGAAAGCACATTCAAGTTTGACAGCGGTCAATTTGGTTGTCATTGATAAAACTAAATGATAAATGGTAGAATTAGAGTGCTCACATCAGATGCACAAAGCTTATTAACAGAGTAGAAGCCAAGTTTATGTAATATATTATGGACAGATTGACATATTGTCTTTTTACTCTTGTATACCGATTTCCAAATGGAAATTCTCTTTATAGTATATATACTCCCTCCGCCCCAAAATGATCTTCTCATGTGTCATTTTTCATTGTCTCAAAAAATTCTTCTCATTTCTACAATTCCGGCTTAAATGTTCATAAACACAACATGGTTAGTGAAGCAAGTGTTCATATCATTAAAAATATTGAATAGTCGAAGATCATTTTGGGACGGAGGGAGTACTTAGGAGGTCTTTTGTCAATGTTAATATTTAATAATGCAACTTTGAGTTGGAAGCACATGAAATTATAACAAAATCATATCCCATGCAATGCAGTAGACATAGACAGAGTTCCTGCTTTCTTGAGATGAAACGTGCAGCAAAGATTCCCGAAAATGCACTTTAACATAGGAACCAACTGTTGGAAATTAAACACAATAGCATGCTCGAAACACAAAAGAACATGCTCTGTAAATGCAGCGGAAGAAATGATCGAATTACCTCCAGCCATTGCGCCGATCGGAATCGAAGACCGGACGGAACTCAAGAACGGAGAAGACCCGATGGAAGGCTTCTAAACTCTTGCTCTCTCTATACTGATGGGTGTATTTCTGAATGAGAATGAGTGAGTTTAGGGACCTCCAAGGGCTGCAATTTATAGGCTCTTTCCATCAAAGAGTAGTGGGTGTTTTCCCATGATCATGAAGTGGGAAGAGTGGTGGGCGGTACGGAGCGGTTGCCGGCGTTTGCTCCTCTACATTGTGGACCACTAACTGAGATAAATCCAACATTCTCCCACTTGGTCCACAAACACCACCATTCATCTTAACGAGAAACAAAATGCATGAATCATGGCGATAGGTCCTCTAAGAACGAGTATTATCTTCCATGTATCACAATACATTTAGTCTCTCAAATACTAGCCCATAAAACTTAATGAATAAACTCAATGTTTATTCAAGGTCCAAACTAATGACCTTTTCTCAAAATAAATGTATGTGCGCAAAACTGAATGAGAAAATGTCGACTGAATAAGAGTTTCATTGAAATAGCAAATGTTACGTACAATGAATATTTACATCATGAACCAAGTCCCATTCTTGCTACATGATCCTTAAAATACTTTGGTGGCATGCCTTAGTTAAAGGATCGGCAATCATCAACTCAGTGCTAACGTGCTCAATGACGACTTTGTTTTCCTTAACACGTTCTCTAATGGCTAAGTACTTAATGTCGATGTGCTTACTTCGACTACCACTTTTGTTGTTCTTAGCCATGAAAACGGCAGCTGAGTTGTCACAATACAATCTTAATGGCCTAGAAACGGAATCAATGATTCTAAGCACTGACATGAAACTCTTCAACCACACCATGTGAGGTAGCCTCAAAACACGACACGAACTCGGCCTCCATAGTGGAAGTAGCAGTCAAGGACTGCTTCACGCTTCTCCAAGATATAGCTCCACTGGCTAACAAAAGACGTACGCAGATGTTGATTTGCGAGAATCAATACAGCCAGCGAAGTCTGAATCGGAGTAGCCAATCACCTCTAGATTATCGGTCCCCTATACATAAGCATGTAATCCTTCGTACCTTGAAGGTATCTCCTCACTTTCTTAGCAGCTTCCAGTGGTCAATTCCCGGGTTACTCTGATATCTCCCAAGCATCCCAACAACAAATGCAATGTCAGGTCTGGTGCAGACCTGAGCATACATTAGGCTTCCAACGGCTGAAGCATATGGAATGTCTTTCATTTGTTCCCGTTCGAGCTCATTTTTAGGGCACTGGTCCAGGCTAAATTTGTCACCCTTCACAATGGGTGCTACACTAGGTGAACAATCTTTCATCCGAAATCTCTCTAAAACTTTTGATATAGGTCTCTTGAGACAAACCTAATATGCCTCGAGATCTTTCTCTATGGATCTTAATGCCAATGACATAAGATGCCTCACCCATATCTTTCATATCAAAGTTCTTCGAGAGAAATTGTTTCACATCATATAACAAACCCTTATCGTTGGTGGCAAGCAAAATATCATCCACATATAAGACAAGAAAAACAAATCTTGCTCCCACTGACCTTCAGTATATACATTGATCCATGACATTCTCTTCAAACCAAATGAAGTGATAACGTATGAATTTTCTATACCATTGACGGGAAGCTTGTTTTAAGCCATATATGGATTTATTAAGCTTACATACCAAGTGCTCACCATCACTAGAGGAAAAATCCTTCAGGTTGTTTCATATAAACCTCTTCCTCTAGATCACCATTAAGGAAAGCCGTCTTAACATCCATGATGCAACTCCATATCAAAATGGGCTACCAATGCCATAATTACTCGAAGTGAATCTTTCTTAGATACGGGAGAGAAAGTTTCCGTGTAATCGATTCCTTCTCTTTGGAGAATCCTTTGGCAACAAGACTTGCCTTATGTCTTTCGATGTTGCCTTGAGAGTCTTTCTTTGTTTTAAAGACCCATTTACATCCAATGGCTTTTACACCATTAGGCAACTCGACAAGATCCCAGACTTTGTTAGATGCCATAGAATCCATCTCATCTTTCATGGCATTGTACCATAAGTTTGAATCTGTAGAACTCATGGCTTGTGAAAACGTTTCGGGATCATTTTCGGCTCCTACATTGTAGTCACATTCTTGTAGATATGCAACATAGTCACTAGGAAGTGCTGACCTCCTTATCCTATTAGATCTTCTTAATGCTGCATCAACATTATCATGTTGATCAGCTGGTTCAACATCTTCATGTATTTGTTGAACTTCATCTATTATTGGATTAGGATCAACATGTGGTGCTTCTTGGACTGGTTCTTCAACACGCGTTTGATCTTGAGGAGTGTTGTTAACAACAATAACCGGTCCATTACTTGGAGTGGCATACTGAGCATCAGAATGATCTTCCCTTTGACCAACGTCGAAGGATCGATCGCTCCCACTGATCAAGTCATTCTCAAGAATTTTGCATTTCTTGATTCCACAAACCTAGTGCTGTGAGATGGACAGTAAAATCTATATCCCTTAGACCTTTCGGCATATCCAACAAATAGCCACTTATGGTCCTTGGGTCCAACTTCTTTTCTTGCGGATTGTAGATTCTTACTTCGGACGGACATCCCAAACACGTACATGTCGCAAACTGGGTTTCCAACCTTTGAATATCTCAAAAGGCGTCTTTGGAACGGCCTTAGTTGGAACTCGGTTTAATATGTACGTAGCCGTCTTAAGTGCTTCAGTCCACAAGGATTTGAGGAAGTTTGGAGCTAGCGATCATACTTCGCACCATGTCCAATAATGTTCGGTTTCTCCTTTCAGCCACTCCATTTTGTTGTGGAGTACCAGGCATGGTATATTCAGCAACAATACCATTCTCTTGAAGAAACTTCGCAAACGGACCAGGTGCTTGTCCATTTTCTGTATATCTACCATAGTACTCTCCGCCTCTATCCGATCTCACGATCTTAATTTGCTTTCCGCATTGTTTCTCTACTTCTGATTTAAACACCTTAAAAGCATCTAGTGCTTCATTCTTATTGTTAAGCAAGTAGAGATACATGTATCGCGAGTAATCGTCTATAAAAGAGACAAAGTACTTGTCACGGTGTACGCATCCATGTCTGGACTACAAATGTCTGTATGTATGATTTCCAATAAATCGGAGCTTCTCTTGGCACCCTTTTTCGACACGTTAGTCTGCTTACCCTTAATGCAGGCTATACAAGTCTCAAAGTCTGTAAAATCTAAAGTACTAAGTACTCCGTCATTTACCAACTTCTTAATTCTATTAATGGAGATATGTCCCAATCTCTGATGCCACAACATAGAAGACTCTTCATTCACAATACATCTTTTGGTGCTAGTATGAACGTGCATAGAAGAGTGGTCATAATCATTTGCAATTAAGGTTAAAAAGACCATTAGACAAAACACCATTTCCAATAACATTTGATTTGAAAACTAAATCAAAACCATTGTCTGAAAAGTTAAAGAAATAACCATCTGATGCTAGTCTAGAAACAGAAATTAAATTCCTAGAAAAACTGGGAATATAAAAAGTCTTTTTTAAACTTAAAACGAAACCACTGCTTAAAACTAATTTGCACGTTCCAACGGCCTCTACACATGAAGGCATCTGATTTCCTGAATAGACGCTGCATTCACTTCCCACTGGTTTCCGCAGGTTTTGCAATCCCTGTAATGAAGTGGTAATGTGAATTGTAGAGCCAGAATCAATCCACCATGTATTATGATTTACAACAGTCATATTGGATTCATAGCAAACAAAAGAAAGCTGAGTACCTTTCTTATCAAGCCACTTCATGAACTTAGGACACTGTTTCTTAACGTGCCCCTTCTTTTTACAAAAGAAGCACACAGGATCCTTCTTAATGTCCTTATCGGCAGGGACCTTTCCCTTCCCCTTATCTTTAGCTTGATTCTTCTTCTTGTTCTTTTCAACTGTAGTGAAATTCACAGTCTCCTTTTCCTTATCCTCCATAAGCAACCTGCCCTCTTCCTGAACACACATGGTCATCAATTCATTGATGGTCCATTTATCCTTATGTGTGTTGTAGGATATCTTAAATGGGCCATACTGATGGGGTAACATGCAAAGGATGTAATGAACCAAGAAGACTTCTGACATCTCAACCTCTAGTGTTTTCAACTGGGCCGCAATATCCCTCATGCGCATGATATGATCACGCACACCCTTAATGCTTGTGAGCCTTAGGGATGAAAACTGCATGATGAGAGTGCTCGCCATTGCCTTATCTGAAGTGGCAAACTGCTCATCGATAGCCTTTAGTAATTCCTGGACCTATTTGATATGCTCGACTGAACCCCTTATGCCAACTGAGATCTTAGTCTTAATGAAACTCACACAGAGACGATTAGATCGATCCCATTTTTCATAAAGATCAACAGCATCCGGAAGGCTAGTTTCAGTAACTGCAGGGGGTTCATTCTTCCTTATGGCATAGTCAATGTCCAACCAACCTAAATGAAGGAGAACTCTCTCCTTCCAAACTTTGTAGTTGTCCCATTTAAGCTCGGGAACATCACATCTCATATCAGGGTAATCAACAGATTGAATGCTGCAATAATTAAGTGTCAATGCTTATGTTATTAAATTGAGGCTAGCAAATATAACATGTTCTACCAATGTAAAAACATGTAAAATATGAACCTAGTGACATAAAACTTGCCTGTGGGCTAAAGTTCTAATTCAATTAGATCCATTTAACTATATGATAAAACTATCAAACTATGTTCCTTTTTCTAATCCCTGTGGGTAATTAGAAAATATAGTTTTACATTTCATCCTAATTAATCATACATAATATAATAAAAATTCCTGTGGGATAAAATTTATTATATAAAGTATGATTAACTACAATTAATGTTTATTCTAAATTGTGATTCTCCGTCTAAATATATAATTTTAATCAATTAAAGATGCTGTGGCTACTCCCTAATTAATTAAAACTATATAGATCACATAAACATTAAACAACTTTTAAGGCTCCATCATTACGTAAACTGGAAGCAATACTTATATGAATTTGATTTCAAATGTACTATAACTATATCACTTAAGATGGCATGAATATACAAATAACTAATAATTCATGCAAGCCAAATACAGTAAGTAATACAAGTACATGTAAATTTATAAAGAGCCCTTAATTATCATTGCATGCAAAATTTATTAAATAAAATTGTATGTACACATATCAGTATAAATTGTACACACAAACATTAATTAAGTAATTTTAGCATGCAATTAACGAAAATCTTTCTACATTATTACATACTTTAAAACGAAATTCATTAAGTACTTTAAAGTGCTTGCAGATTGAAATTATACTGTAAAACACAACCAGTACACACGTTCGCAAGTTCGCATGTGGCCAAACAGAGAAACCAAAACTGACTAGCCAATTAAATTAATTGCAGACAATGTACCTACTGCATTTTACTTTCTTTACACCACGTACTATAGTACTAGTAGTTAGCCAACAACGCAGTAAAAGACAGAGACTTTTCTCACTTAACAAATAACAAGTCAGTAGTAGTCTTCTTCAACCTTGAGTCGGGTCTGATCCGACCCAAATTTCGACCCGAAAACTTTCTTATGATTCCGACAATCAAACTCAATACATTATATATTAAAATGTTTAACGTGATTTCTTAACTATTCATAAGCAAAAGGATTCAGAAAATTTGGTTGGACAGAAAATTCTGAAATCACAGTAAGTTTGAAAAACAGAGCAATGCAGAGGTTTAAAAATTGCTCTGATACCAAATGTTGGAAATTAAACACAATAGCATGCTCGAAACACAAAAGAACATGCTCTGTAAATGCAGCGGAAGAAATGATCGAATTACCTCCAGCCATTGCGCCGATCGGAATCGAAGACCCGGACGGAACTCAAGAACGGAGAAGACCCGATGGAAGGCTTCTAAACTCTTGCTCTCTCTATACTGATGGTGTGTATTTCTGAATGAGAATGAGTGAGTTTAGGGACCTCCAAGGGCTGCAATTTATAGGCTCTTTCCATCAAAGAGTAGTGGGTGGTTTTTCCCATGATCATGAAGTGGGAAGAGTGGTGGGCGGTTACGGAGCGGTTGCCGGCGGTTGCTCCTCTACATTGTGGACCACTAACTGAGATAAATCCAACACCAACAAGAACCATGTTGAATAAGAGTACTGGGAAACCATGAATCTGACACAATAAACGATCATGAGTAAATTTGATATTTTTTTTTTTTGGACAGTTCATTTTGGGACGGAGGTATTATTAAAGTTAAGAAATTCATATGAACATGCATGCGATGTAACTCAAAAATCCCTAAGAAAAATTGAGATAAGAGAATTTCAAACATTTGAGAATCTTCGATGAAACTGGAACTCCAAATTGATTAGGAAACTTCCATTAGTTAGTTGAGCAAATATAGGGAAATCCAAGATTAAAATTCCTTGTTATTTTCCTATACATTGTTGCTAGCTTGTTCCTTAAGTCTCTCTCTCTCTCTTGTTTTTGACGTATCAACGTAGTATCTGTTAAGATTGTGGTGTTCTTTGACGAGAAGCCGGCCTCTTGCTCTTTGGTGATTGCAGCTCGAAGAACACCTCAGTCTTAACAGAATATACTTTGATACGATGTCACCGGATTATCGGTTCGTGCCCACCAGAGAAGAACCCCTCCATATCGTACGGGGTTACTTGAATAACAATCTCCGGCGAATTCGCCTTTTCCATACAAACATCCGCAACAGAACTATCTTCCTGATCAGCAACTCACAAGTATTCTTCTTCTTCTATTTTTTTTTTTTTTTTATTACTATTATTCTACTTCTAGTTTTCTTAGAAGATATTATATGATGAACTGTTTCTTCATTGTAGACATATTTGACTGTAACTTTCTTAAAAGTCCTGTTGATTTTATTATTATTTTTTAACTTGTTTGACTTTCTTGTTTGATAGATATTATTTCAGGTTAAATATTAAGAATTCATAACCCGTATTCAAAGATTAAATTTTATGTAATTATCAAATTCTGTTTATGTTTGCATGTAGTTGAATTGTTCATCATTATTTTAGATTTTTATGTACTCTCTATTTTTGAAGACAAATTTTCATATAATATCAAGTTTGGATTGAGTTGGTACTGTTTGGAATTTCTAAAATCCTATTTGTCGTAGGATTGTGCAAGTAGATCATTCCCAACGGGATTTCTATAAGCCGTGTGATATCGGAAAATATGCTTCCTGATGTGATGAGAAATTGAGCACAAAATCTTGTAAAAAACGTGTTTTACACTAACTATGTGTAAAACGTGTTTTTCAAATAACGGCTTAAGAGGGATTAAAAGACGCGGTGGCAATTTTGTAAATAAGTGGAACTCATGAAAATCTCAGCAGACACATTTTAAAACAAGAGGAGGCATTTTTCAATACTTCACAGCAGACATATTTTAACTCTAGAGGAGACACTTTTTTAGAGCAGGCATGTTTTAACTCTAGATGGGGCACTTTTTTTGAACTTTTAACAGTGCCTTTTTTGAGAAAAAATAAGTGCCTGCTCTAGTTAAAAAATGTGCCTCCTGCAGTTTCAAAACATGCCTCCTCCAGTTTCAAAACATGCCTCCTGAGATTTTTTTGAACTTTAACATTGTTTTTTTTTAAAGAAAAAAAACGCCTGCTCTAGTTTAAAATGTGCCTCCTGCAGTATAAAAATATGCCTCCTCCAGTTTTAAAATTTAGAAGTGCCTCTTTGAAAAAATGCCTGTTATGGCTTTACAAAGTGCCTGATGTGGAGTTTCAAAAATATCTCCTTCAGTTTCATAATATGCCTCCTGCAGTTTTAAAATATGCCTCCTGAGATTTCATAAGTTTCAAATATTTACACTTATGCCACCGCGTCTCTTAAACCCTACTTGCCGTTATTAATAAAACACGTTTTACACTAAGCCTAGTGTAAAACGCGTTTTACAAGAGACTTACTCGAAATTGAGGAATATTTTTTTTTGAAGTTATCTTGGATGAATGTGGAGGCAAAAATGGGCCAAAAGTCCTATTATGTTAGGATTTAGTTTCCTTGTTTTAGTTTGTTAGGTTACCATTGTATGCATATTTAACGGGTGCATTTTTATGAGGAGGAAGTCTTGTGTGAGACGGTCTCACACGTGAGACGGGTCTTGTTGAGAGAGAAAATGGGTTTGCCCCGCCCCACTCATAAGGGGGCAAACTATTTACTCTCTCAATAAGACTCGTCTCACACGTGAGACCGTCTCACGCAAGTTTTTGTCTTTTATGAGTGCCTTTGTGGTGTTAAGAGGATTTTGCTTAGAATAGTGGGTTAATTACCAACATGAACAATAATGAGAGAAAGTATGATTGCAAAGTGTATTAAAGAATAGTATAAAATTTTGAGGAAACAAGTTGCTCCATAAATTATACTCCCTCCGTCTCAATTTATGATTTTTTGTTTGACTTTACACGCTTATTAAGAAAACAAGACAAATTTGAGTCAAGAATTGTAGTGTGTGGAGGATATAATTGTCAATTCATAAAGCAAAATGGTGAAAAGTAGATGGGTGAGTGATCGTTTTTTTTTTTTTTTGTAATATATGAACTTTATGAGGACAAGGATGTCTAAAACACTATTCATCATTTGTCATTTAAGGAATAAAGCAACTAAGAACCTTAAATTGGGACATACCAATAAGAAAAGTAAGAACCTTAAACTGTGACGGAGGGAGTAATAAGTTTTTATTAAATATACAAATTAGGTCTTAACTCATTGTTTTAAGGCTTAAACTCGTTATTTTATTTCTACGTGCTTTAACGATTAAACTCACTGTTTTAAGGTCTAAACTCGCTATTTTGAGGGTGAAACTATATTAAAAAAAAAAAAAAAGATTTTTTTTATAACTTATGGAAAAACTAGTTTGCCCAAAACCTACCCATTAAAGAATATGAGAATGATGAAAGTTAATAACGGTAGAAACGGCTCACTCACTCTTAGTAGTGGGTAGAGAAGGAGGGGGTAAACACCAACACACATGGATTCCGTATATAAGTATCTACTGAATCCAAGTCAATGTTCAAATACACATGGATTCAGTACTGAAGCCAAGTGCAATGTTGGAAATCCACTTAGATTCAGTAGATAACTATCATTGAATCCTAGTGCAATGTTCAATATACAAATGAATTCAGTACTGAATCCATGTGTATTTAGTATTGAATCCAAATGCAATGTTGAAAATACACTTAGATTCCGTAAATAATTAGCCACTGAATTCAAGTGCAATGTTTAAAATACATATGGATTCAATACTGAATCCAAGACGCTTACTTACGGCATTAATCACAAAAATATCACCGCTCGTCTTTTACATTACTACCATCATTGTTCACAAAAACGAACAAACAATTACAAAAATATCACTGTTATTGGTTCTCATAATTCTCTTTTTAATTGGTTTTCATAGAAATAGGACCATATATATATATATATATATATATATAGGTAGGTAGGTAGGTGCTCAAATGAGAACCTAAATATCGTGAGAACCGTGAGAACTTAATGTATCCAATGATGTATCCAAGTGCACATTGGATGCATTAGTTTTCACCTAATGTATCCAAGTAATGTATCCAATGATGTATCCAAGTCAAGTAATGTATCCAATGATGTATCCAAGTGAACCATTGGATACATTAGTTTTTTACCTAATGTATCCAAGTTCTCACGGTTCTCACGATATTTAGGTTCTCACAGGGTCGTGCTCCTGTGAGAACCTAAATATATACAGGGTCGTGCTCCTGTGAGAACCTAAATATATATAGGGTCGTGCTCCTGTGAGAACCTAAATATCGTGAGAACTTTGATACATTAGGTAAAAAACTAATGTATCCAATGGTTCACTTGGATACATCATTGGATACATTACTTGACTTGGATATATTAGGTAAAAACTAATGTATCCATGTGCACTTGGATACATCATTGGATACATTACTTGACTTGGATACATCATTGGATATATTACTTGGATACATTAGGTGAAAACTAATGTATCCAATGTGCACTTGGATACATTAAGTTGTTCTCACAATATTTAGGTTCTCATTTGATCACCTACCTATAATATATATATAGGTGCTCAAATGAGAACCAATAACCACCATTAGATTAAAATAATTAATGGTTCAGATTAAGATGTAATGGGAAGGAGAGGCGGTGACATTTTTGTAATTTCTATAAACTATAAGTGAAAAGAGTAACCTGAGAATTACCTTTCAAAGTATGCCACGTCATCAACCAAAATATCCTTCAAATTTAAAAATTAAATATCTCAATATATATAAGTCGAAAAAATAATCCGAGAACACCAATTTTTTTGTCTCGACGAGACGAATCAAACTACATCCATAAAGATAGGGTTTTGAAAAAAAATTATCGAACAACAATGAAATGTTCAAAATACGCTTAGATACAGTAGCTAATTAGCTACTGATCCAAGCGCAATGGTCAAAATTTAGCTATTGTATCCAAGTGTAGCTAGTGTATCCAAGTACAGTTTTCAAAATCTAGATATTGTATCCAAGTGCAATGATCATTTAGCTACTGTATCCAAGTTCAATGATCGAATTTAGCTACAGTATCCAAGTGTATCTATTGTATCTGAGTGCAATATTCAAAATTTAGCAAATGTATCCAAGTGTATCTACTATATCTAAGAGTAATATTTGAAATTTAGCTAATGTATCCAAGTGTATCTACAAGTGCAATGTTCAAAATTTAGTTATTGTATTCAATTTATCTACTGTATCCAAGTGCAAAGTTCATAATTAAATAACTGTATCCAAGTGTATGTACTTTATCCAAATGTAGTTACTGTATCCAAGTGTAATGTTCAAATTTAGCTATTGTTTCTAAGTGCAATGTTAAAATTTTAACTATTGTATACAACTGTATCTAAGTGCAATGATCAAAATTTAGCTACTTTATCCAAGTGTATCAAATGTATTCAATTGCAATGTTTAAAATTTAGCTAATGTATCCAAGTGTATCTAATGTATCTACATGCAATCTTCAAAATTTAGCTATTGTGTCTAAGTGTATCTCTTGTATCCAAGTGCAATGCTGAAAATACACTTGGATACATTAGATACCTAGCTATTGTATCCAAGTGTAATGTTCAAAATTTACCTATTGTATCCAAGACTATCCATTGTATCCAAATGCAATGTTCAAAACTTGACTGATGTATCCAAGTGTATCTAATGTATCTAAGTGCAATATTCAAAATACACTTGGATACAGTATATCAGTTAATGTATCCAAGTGTATCTAATGTATTCAAGTGCAATGTTTAAAATTTAGCTAATGTATCCAAGTGTATCTACATGCAATCTTTAAAATTTAGCTATTGTATCTAAGTGTATCTCTTGTATCCAAGTGCAATGCTGAAAATACACTTGGATACAGTAGCTACCTAGCTATTGTATCCAAGTGTAATGTTCAAAATTTAGCTATTGTATCCAAGACTATCCACTGTATCCAAATGCAATGTTCAAAACTTTGCTAATGTATCTAAGTGCAATATTCAAAATACACTTGGATACAGTAGCTAACCACTTAATATATCCAAGTGTATCTAATGTATTCAAGTGCAATATTTAAAATTTAGCTAATGCATCCAAGTGTATCTAATGTATCTACATGCAATCTTCAAAATTTAGCTATTGTATCTAAGTGTATCTCTTGTATCCAAGTGCAATACTGAAAATAGACTTGGATAGAGTACCTACCTAGCTATTGTATCCAAGTGTAATGTTTAAAATTTAGCTATTTTATCCAAGACTATCCACTGTATCCAAATGCAATGTTCAAAATTTTGCTAATGTATCAAAGTGTATCTAATGTATCTAAGTGCAATAAGCAAATGAGTTAATGACAATTTAGACCCTAAAGTGATATACCACCCTCCCAAAGAACCATGGTGTCTTATTTTTGCCAGATCAGACATTGATGTGAAAAATACTCGCCAATTAGGGCTTTTTTGACGAAAATCGTTAAAAACTCAGTTAAAAAGCAAGTGTCATGCACATGACTAACCGAATAGGTTAGTTTGAAGTTGAAATTTCTTTCAAGGTGGTTAAATGACATATTTGAAACTTAGGGGAGAGTTTGACTAAAAAACTCAAATAAATTATGTTTCAAAACTAATTTTTTTAAAAAAATAAATAAATTCGTTATCTTTAAATTAAATAAAAAAAAGAAATAAATTACGTGAGTGAAAAAGAAGTAGTTATAATGCCTTAATTTATTTTTATTTCTTATAATAGATTATAAAATGTTGCAAATTTTTTCAAATACTTTTTTTTTAATCATAAATATATTATTATTATTATTAATGTAAAAATTGATTCATTATGTTTATAAAATAAATTTTGCTTATTAATTTTATTAATTTTTTATATTGAATATTTTAAAAATAAGTTAGAAGACCCTTTCACTTAACATATAATTATTTTTTTTGAAACCAATAATTACTTTATTTTTGGCCTTATTAAATTTGGATTTTTCATTAAAAATCTCAAAAAAAATCAACTTCAAAGATAATGAATTTATTTTTCTTTTAGAAAAACACTTTCAACCCTTTTAATTTTAGAATTTGATTTTCAAAATGAGGCTTTGACCAATATGTCCCTAGGCCATTTAAAAACTACCAAAAATGACAGACATTTTGGAAACTCGCCAATAAGTCCCTAGAATATTTATTGGACCAAGATGCCCCTATGCCCACACTAGTCTGGGGAATGATTCGCTACATATGCATTCTCTTTCCTCCACTACTCACTCTTCCTTTTTTTTTTTCCACACGAAATTTTAAAATGCAATATCTCAAAATCTACAAATCAAAAAAATTATCCGAAACCACTATTTTAATCGTGTCGCCAAGACGAATCAAATAAGTACACTCAACACATAATTCAAATTTTAGATATAAAATTTCATTTTTCTCTTGTAAAAATTTGAGAAAATTATTTTTTATTTCGCAATTGATTTCACAGTAGTGTGATTTTAAGGTTGTGTCATTTTTTTCATTTTTCACTTGTAAAAACTGATAAATTCATCTCTCAATTTTTCATAATTATTAAAATAACTGAGGCATGTATTTCACAGTTGTTCACACATGAATTTGAATATAATAACTGAGACATTCATTTCACAGCTGTTCAAACACGAGTTTGAGTTTAATAACTGAGACATTCATTTCACAGTTGTTCACACATAAATTTGAATATAATAACTGAGAAATTCATTTCACAGTTGTTCACACATGAGTTTGAGTTTAACAGTTGTTCACACATGAGTTTGAGTTTAATACCTGAGAAATTCATTTCACGGTTGTTCACACATGAGTTTGAGATTAATAACTGAGAAATTCATTTCACAGTTGTTCACACATGAGTTTGAGTTTAATAACTGAGATATTCATTTCACTGTTGTTCAAACATGAATTTAAATATAATAAACTAGGACATTCTTTTATCAATTGTTCACAACTAACACTCATTTTCATAATTGTGTATTGTCAAATGATCTTTAAACAATTATCAAATAAATTTATGTTGTTTTGAGCTAAATATTTGATTAATAAATATAAAGTAACATCATGTGTGAAACAATTAATAACTCAATCTCGTAGTTGTTTAAAGTTAAAAAAATGAATGTACTCCCGTATGTACTCTAGACAAATGATAAATTAATTGTTTCTATTATTATAAAAATTGAGTAAATGTTCATTTATGAAGAATTCTCCTACCAAAAAAAAAAAAAAAAAAACTCATTGAGAATTGTAATTTTGTTGTGTTAAATTTAAAACAGTTCATAAAAAGTCATAAGGATGTGATTGGCAAAGTGGTAGAGTCTCTCATTAAAGACTAAGAGGTCTTAGGGGCCGTGGTGGTGGCTGTGGTGGTGGATGGTGGCGGCGGGTGTCTGTTGTCGGCGGTAATGGTGGACGGTGGCGGTTGGTGGTTGTGGCCGACGGTGGGTGGTGGTCAAAGGTAAAGATGGGAGTCAAAATGGTCAAAAGTTAGAGGTGCGAGAGGATTTTATTTGGGCTGTGGGTATTTTTGCCATTTAAAAGGTGCAAGGGATTTATTGGTAAAATTGATTTGAACCTAAGGACCCTAAGGTAGAATATGAAATTTTGTGTTTTTATTGGAAAATACCACATTCCTCCAGGGACTTATTGGTAAAAATCCCTTTCAAAAATAAATAAGTTTAAGATTGAAGTATTTGAATTTTTAAAGACAATGAATTTATTTTTTAAAAAAAAATAGTTTTGAAAAATAATTTATTTGAGTTTTTTTTTTGTCAAACTCTCCCCTAAGTTTCAGATATGTCATTTAACCCCCTTGAAAGAAATTTCAACTTCAAACAAACCAATTCTGTTAGTCATGTGCATGGCACATGCTTTTTAACTGAGTTTTTAACGATTTCCATCAAAAAGGCCTTAATTGGCGAGTATTTTTCACATCAATGTCTAATTTGGCGAAAATAAAACATCAAGGTTCGTTTGGGAGTGTGGTATATCACTTTAGGGTCTAAATTGTCATTAACCCTATGCAAAATACATTGGATACAGTAGCTAACCAGTTAATGTATCTAAGCGTATTTTGAAAATTAGACGTTATTCAATATTATTTTTTTAAAACTCTATCTTCAGGGATGAAGTTTGATTCGTCTCTTCGAGACGAAAAAATCAGTGTTCTCGGATTATTTTTTCGATTTATAGTTAATGAGATATTTAATTTTGAAAATTTAGGGAAATTTTGGGTGATGATGTGGCAGATTCTGGAACACACATTGTATTTTGCCCTTCCCTTTGTCAGTCAACCTAATTACAAGAATGCCACCGAAATTTTAAACTAAAAAAATTATCTACACCCTTGATTTGTGTCTAATCCAATGGTTATCATTGGTTCTCACCTAATTTGGTTCTCATTAGAGCATTACCCTATATAGGTATATATATATATAGGGTTTTGCTCCTGTGAGAACCTTAAGTGTGTGAGAACCATGAGAACCACTTATAGCCTTTGGATTAGAACTAAACCAACGGTGCAGATTAGAGAGGAAGGAAAAAAAAGCGGTGGCAATTTTGAAAGTATAGGCTACGTGAGGGCATAATGGTCATATCGCTTAAAAAACACAAACGCGCGCACCGAAGTCTGGAAAGGCGAGATCTATAGATACAAAAGGTATTTCCTAGTGTATCCAATGTTCACTTCGATACATTTAGGCAAAACTAGTGTCTCTAATGTTCACTTGGATAATTCATTGTATACATTACTTAGATAGATTAGGTCAAAGTGAACATTGGATACGCTTAAAAAACACAAACGCGTGCACCGAAGTCTGGAAAGGCGAGATCTATAGATAAAAAAGGTATTTCCTAGTGTATCCAATGTTCACTTCGATACATTTAGGCAAAACTAGTGTATCCAATGTTCACTTGGATAATTCATTGGATACATTACTTGGATAGATTAGGTCAAAACTAAATGTATCCAATGTTCACTTGGATACAGTTAGGAAAAACTAATGTATCTAATAGTTCACTTGAATAATTCATTGGATACATTACTTGGACAGATTAGGTCAAAACTAAATGTATCCAATGTTCACTTGGATACATTTAGGCAAAAACTAATGTATCCAATAAAATGAAACATGATACTATGTTCCAGTTATAGGATACACAAACCATTGCTCTTAGTGTATCTAACGACTTATTACAAAAATGCCACCGCATAGCCACAATATAAGAACATAACGATACATTACCTGTTCTTCCCTTGAAGTTCCGACTTATTTCAAAAATGCCACCGCTTCATCCACCCTCCCAAGCCGATCTGCGCCGTACCTTTTCTTCTAATCCAACGGCTGCTGTTGATTCTCATGGTTCTCACACACTTATGGTTCTCATTTGAGCACCTACCTATATAACATTTGTTCTATAGATAAATTAATGGAAAAAGTATGAAAAAAATAAAAAAAATAATAGAGAAATATAAGTGAACACTAAGGGCTCGTTTGGTTGCTGGATAAGGATAAGGGGTATTATTAGTAAGAAGATAATTAATCTCCTCCTTATTACCATAGGTACTAATTATTCTTGATTTAGTTGTAATTTTGCGTTTGGTATGATCAGGATAATAAAGCTTTAATCCCCTCTTTACTTAATTTGGTGTTTGGTTAGAAATGATTTAATGTTGTATTATTATTAATTTTCCAACATTACCCTTTGCCTATCATAATCATATTATGACTAAAGTAAGTCATTCTGCTGCTCAACTATATTTGAAATTAATTTTTTCCAAAACTTCACACAATTTTTCATACATTTAAATACTTTCTCCATCTTAAAATGAATGTCAAAAGAAATTTCAACTTCGTTGTTGATTGATTAAACAACAAATATACATTTTATTTTGAACATTCATTTTGGGACGAAAGTAGTAGCGAACGAAAAATTCAACCTTCTATTTACTAACAATAGCGTAAAATTAAAAAACTGCACTGACCAACTGACGTAAAGGATTATGTACCACACTAGGAGGGTTGCAGCTTCAAGTAACAATGGCGTAAATTTAATCATGTAGTGCACTTTGCTACTATGCAACTAACATAAACATCAAAACTAAATATCAGACTTACTATGTCATTATAATGACCAATACCTACAGTAACAAAAATATACTGATAACATAAAAAATCAAAATGATCCATTACCAATTCAGAGACAACTAAATATTACAAACTAATATAGTAGAATGTCAAAAGCATACCGTAATGGTTTCATGATATAACAGCTAAAAATTCATGGGTAAACAACTAACTAAACTAATTAACTTCAACATTCACTCATTAACCTTCTTGATCGTGCACATGTTCTTCATGATGTTGAGGGGGATGAAATATTTTTATCAACACCTCATAACATGGAAGCAAAATATCCCCAAATCTTCTATGAATTGGCAGAATATTATTCCATAACTCATCGAAGCTTGCAACAATCTTTGACATAGTTGTATGCAATATTTACATAACACATGTAAATATATAGTTTCAATAAACCAAATGCCAATCACCAAGGTTGCAAAGGAATCTAGTAACAAAAAAAGCTACAAGGATTGGGCAAATCATTTTTTAGCGTGTGTTTTCACAAATCTCTATTTATTTTGAGACATACGTAGTATTGAAACCAAACAATTTCTTACTACGCTGGGTAAATCAAAGCAGACCAAGAGTACACACATCAATTAAGGATATAATTAAGTTGTAAAACCCATATCTAAATCATGTTCCAGGAAAGTGGATAGCAGAAAGGGAAAAATAGATGAAGAGATCCAAAAATAATAATGAAGAACTCACCTTATCATTCGTTGTCTGATCTAGGTAGAGGATGAGCAGCGGAGGAAGGCGAAATAACAATACAGGAAAGGAGAAACAATTTACGTCGATAGATAAGAGCAACGCTGGGTAGGATTGGGATAAATAAGTTAATCCTTACGTCTATTATGGAGGTGATTAATAATAACACCTCTAGATTGGTATAATTAATACGGGTATTAGGAGCTAATACTGATAAATCGGCTTAATTATATGGATGCCATATTTCCAACCAAACACCTAATTAAGCGGCTTAATTATCCCACTCAATCTAATCCCGTATAGATCCTGCCAACCAAACGCGCTCCAATAGAGATTAAAAAAAAATAGGAAGAAAATATACTACAATTATGACCAAAAGGTACAATTGATCATGAAACAAATGCGAAAAAAGAAAGAAAAAATCATGAATTTAAAGAGAATTAGACATGTAGAAAATATAAAAAAGATTAAAAAAGTTCTAATTAAAATAATTTAAAATTTATATGTACAACATAACTTGCGGAAACAAACATACAAGCTAAATTTTTTTTTTTTTTTTTTTTTTGACAAATACAACATATTGTCAGTGGCGGACCCGGGAATTGCATCCAGTGGGTGCCAAAAAATATTTACTTTACATAATCACAAATTTTAACTAATTATTCACAAAATGACAAATCCAAAATAAAAATGAAGACCAGTTACAAAACATAATTTTTGTATAAAGAGTGATACTGATCCCAAATTTTAACTAATTATTCACAAACAGACAAATTCAAAATAAAACTGAAACACCTTGACAACCGAGCTGCAGATATTTTCCATATAAATGAGCACAACAAAATTTATAATAAGTAAAGAAAAAAAATGAAATTCAGTGGGTGCCGTCGCACTCACTCGGCACTACATGGGTCCGCCCCTGCAAAATAAAAATAAATATATTCACAACTAAAACTAAAATCAATATGAAAACATGAGTAAAGGAAACAAATGTTTTTAAAACATAAAAAAATCAATCTTAATCAAATGAAAAAATAATTTAACATTCATAACCATATTCAAAATAGAAGAAAAACAAATAAAATTAGTCAGAAAATCTTAGAAAAACGCGTTTTACACGCGTTTTAGTGTAAAACGTATTTTTTGTATGTGAGGTGGCATTTTTGTAAATAAGCGGAACGTTATTTAAAAGACGTGGTGGCATTGTTATAAGTAACTGGAACTTATAAAACTCAAAAGACACTTTTTAACACTACAGGAGGCAGTTTTCAATAATACATGAGGCAAGTGTTAACATTAGGGCAAGCACATGTTTTTTAACTTGTAAAAGCTCACCAACCACTTGTTTAGAATGTAATATGCATATTTCAACATTACAAGAGGCACTTTTCAACACTAGGAAAGACAGTTTTAACACTACAACGGACAACCATAACACTACCTCAAAAGTGTCTGTTTGAGTGTATAAAAGTGTCTGCTTGAATATGACAATCATAACCCTACCCTAAAAATGCATGTTTGAGTGTATAAAAGTGTCTGCTTGAATATTTATAAGTGTAATATTACAACATGCACTTTATAATATTAGAACAGGCACATGATAATGTTAGAGAAGACAATTGTGAAAAACACGTTTTTCTATAGCTTAGTGTAAAACGTGTTTTTCACAAAACCGACTCAAAATTAGTAACTACTCCCTCCGTTTAATGTGAATTGAGACTTATTTTCCCTTTCGTCCGTTTCACCTCAATTGAGACTGCCCAAAATGGCAAACTTTTTAATATTTTATATTCACTCAATCTCACCCATTTAACCCCACTAATTCTCTCTTTTCATTTTCCACCACTCATTTTATCCAACCAACACTACTATGTACCCCACTCATTCTCTCTCTTCATTTTCCACCACACATTCACTACTTTCTCTTAATTATTGTGCCATTTTTTTTTGTCTCAATTCACATGAAACGGAGGGAGTATGAAATAACAAAAATAAAAAACAAAACTTAAATAATAACCAAAATAGCTCTATGACATATCTCTCATACACTTTTCAGTTAAAAAATTAACAAAAAAGATTACTCAATTTCACTGTTACATATCTCTCATACGATTTTCAGCTCAAAAATTATGGAAAAAACAACCAAAATTTATATGTGACATACCTCTCATATAATTCTCATAGTTCCTAGCTTCATTTAATCAACATAATAATTGTAACGCCCGTCCTAATTCCTGTTAAATACTTGAACTTGCATATTATGTGCTAGTTTTACTTGAATTAGTTTCTTAACTGCTTTAGAATATTAAGGTGGTTAAATGTCTAGTTTTGACTTTAGGGTCATTTGTGAAAAATAAAGTTTAGGGGCTAAAATGCTCAAATTGAAACTTGAAGGGCCTTTTTGCTCAAAGTGAAACTTGGAGGGCCTAGGTGCAATTTCTTGAAAGTTGTAAGGATAACTTTGGTTGCCTCCTTCTCAGAATCATTGTTTCTCCATTTCTCTCGTTCTTTCTCTCTGTTTCATAAAAGAAAGTTAGGGTTTACCCTATTCTCGACTCCTCTCGCTTAATTATGCCTTTGTTCGAAAATCCGACTTCGCATAAATGATCAGGGCGGTGAATAGAGCGTTTCCTTTCGAACAGAAATTAGTTTGGGTGAATTTGATTTCGGACTAGGTAAGTCACTAGCTCCCCCTAGCTTGTAATAACATGCATATATGTTATCCTTGATACTTGTGCTTGTTAATTTCGTGTTTGGGGTAATTTTTGTGATACTTGTAAATTTGGGACAAAGGGAGTATTCATATGAAAAACAAGAATGAAAAGCTTGAACCTGGGAATGGAATGACTTGAAAAAGTTAAGAAAATTATACTCCTATTCGTGAGACGGTAAAATAGTAACTTGATTTAAATATTATTAGAAAAATTGTATTATTATTTGTGGTACGGGGAAATGAATGGAAGTATCCCTAAATGATTATAGAGAAAATTACCGTAGGGCCCCCCATTCTAAGCTAAATTACCACCTAGTCCACGCACATTTTCAATATTACCATATAGTCCACGCACATTTTGAATATTCCCATATAGTCCATTAAAATTATAGAATCCCGAAATTACCCCTTATTTTCAATTAAAACAGAAACCCCTCCCCTCTCCTCACATTCAGACGCAAATTGCGTTCTCTCTCTACTTTCTTCACTGCTTTCTCTCTCTTCTCCATCCCCACCTCCGGCGACCCCATCCGGCCACCTCCGGCGACCTTTCCCTTCCCATCGCCGGCGACCCTTCCTCTTCACCTCCGGTGACCTTTCCCCTCGATTTTCGAACCACGGCGACCATCACACTGCGTTTTCACTCTCCTCTATCCCCCACTTCGGCGACCCCTCATCTCCCTATCTCCGGCTACCTTCTCCCAGTACCGACGCCCTCCTTAGCCATGGCTGAACCTAGAGGAGTTCTAGGCGACAACCACGAGCCAACAACCGTCGAAAAATTCCGGCCAAGATGCCAAAATCCGAATCAAAAACAAAAAACTGCACCTCCAGAATTCGGACTGTAAAAACGCGATTCCCGATGATTGAACCGTTGGATCGTCTTCAAATTTTTGGATCACTTGAGAATCACCAATCCGCACCTTTTCACCGTTGGGATCTTCGAAAATATGTTCGGTGCCGGAGATATGGCCGACGGCCGAACTGGAAAAAACCCAAAAAAAATCGCTACCCCTATCTCCGGCGACCTTCTACCTAACCTCGGCGACCCTCCCTCCCCAACCCAAATGCGTCCCTCACCCTCTCAACCCAACAAGCTCCGGCCAACTGTTCAGATTCAACCAAATCGCCCAGCCATCTCACCATCGCTGGCCAACTCCGGCGACCCCATCCCTCCCCTAACCCCGGCGACCCTGCAGCTCCTTCTCCGTCACCGGCCACCCCTACACCATCTCCGTTCACCCCTCCCCACCTCCGGCAATTACAGATCTAGCCATCACCTGTCTCTCTCCCTCTCTCTCTCAATGGCGAACCTGCAACTCCTTCTCTATCACCGGTCACCCCTCCCCCACTCTTCTCTTCGGTCACCGCTAGCTCCGGCGACTTCCCTCAAAGTCGGTTTGTTTGTTGTTGTTGTTTTTTTTTTTTTTTTTTTTTGTTGTTGTTGTTTGGGAAATAAGAGTACAACTGTGAATTTGTTGATTGTATTGTTAAGGTTTCTGGTATTTGTAAAGTGGTTAGAATTTCAAATTTGGCTATTCTTTTGATTAGATGACTTTTGGACAAGTTTGATATATTGTAAAATTAAATTTGATTCTTATGGTTGAATAATGATTGTCATTTAATGATATTCTACATTAATTAGTTCAAAAATAGCTGATTGATTACTTTTACACAACTCAAAAGATATTAACATGTAATAGTATTGGGAATATTCACTATTCTGCAATTTTTTTTCAAAAAAAGAGGAAGTTGTTTTGGGAATAACTGTGAACTTGTTGTTAGAACATCTGTGAAGCTGTTCTTGGAACAAGTGTGCGAACTTGTTTTTGGAAAAAGTGTGAACTTGTTATTGGAACAATTACGAACTTACAATTGCGAGCTTACATTTGCGAACTTACAATTGTGAACTTACAACTGTGAACTTGTTAGAACAAGTGCGAACTTACAATTGCGAACTTGTTTTTGGAACAAGTGCGAACTTGTTATAGAAACAATTGCGAACTTACATTTGCGAACTTACAATTGCGAACTTGATTTTGGAACAAGTACGAACTTGTTATTGAAACAATTGCGAACTTGTTCTTGGAACAATTGCGAACTTGTTTTTGGAACAAGTGCGAACTTGTTCTTGGAACAAGTGCGAACTTACAATTGCGAACTTACAACTGTGAACTTTTTCTTTTAAACAAATAGTAATTTTTTTTTTATAAATGTGAATTTGTTCTTGGAACAAGTGCGAACTTACAATTGCAAACTTGTTTTTGAAATAATTGCGAACTTACAATTGCGAACATACAACTATGAACTTGTTCTTGAAAAAAAATATATATATTTTTTTTAATGTTTGAATTTGTTCTTGGAATAACTGTAAACTTGTTTTAGAACAACTGTGAATTTGTTCTTAAACAACTGTGAACTTACTGATTAGTTCACAGTTGTTTGGTCGCCGGAAATGGTGGCCGGAAAATGGTCGCCGGAAAATGTTGACCGGAGGTGGTCACCGGAAATGGTGGCCGGAATATGGTCGCCGGAAAATGGTGGTCGGAGGTGGTCACGGTAAACGGTGGACGGAGGTGGTTGCCGGAAAACGGTGGTCGGAAAATGGTGGCCGGAGGTGGCCGGAAAATGGTCGCCGGAAAATTTTACCGGAAAAGGTCGCCGGAGACGGTGGCCGGAAAATGTTGCCGGAAAAATGTGCCGGAAATGGTCACCGGAAAATGGTGGCCGGAAAATATTGCCGGAAAAAGGTGGCCGGAAAAAGGTTGCCGGAGGTGGTGGTCGGCCGGAGGTGGTGGCCGGTCGGTCAAAGTTGTTGACCGGTGAGAAGGTGAAAGGTTGAGGAGGGAGGGGTAATCATGTAATTTCCAGTCATTTAGTAAGGGCATTCATGCCCTTTTAATATCCCTTGGACTAGGTGGTAATATTGAAAATACCTTGGACTAGGTGGTAATTTAGATTCTAATGAGGGACTAAATGGGAGTTGCCCCATAATTATATTAGTATATTAGAAAATTATACTTATACTTTTGAGACGTAAAATATTTAATTGGAATAAAAGGAAATTATCCTATTATTTGTGGGACGGTAAAAGCAAAGAATTGAGCTTGAAATAGTATCCTGGGTATTACCTAAGGGTTAGTGAAAGTATACTCCTACGCTTGGGACGGAGAATTTTAGGCCTGGAAAGAAATTTAGTGTTTGCTGAAAATTGTACCAGGCGCCGCCCACATAGATACCGAGCGCCCGCCCATTTCATCAGAAGTTTTGGTTTCAAAAGTGCTATAATGAGCGGCCGCCCGGTCCATCGTAGGCGCCCGCCCGGTCCCCTGTTTCAACAAAAGTGTTTTAAATCTAAATTGAAATGAAAGCTTATCCCTCCTAAGGCATAGAGCCTTAGTATAAGATGTCCTAGTAAGTGTAAATGTACCTTTTGGGGCATTGGAACTTAGTCTTGAACATGAACAATTATAGAACTCAAATGAGAACTTAAGTATAAGAGTAAGAACTCTTTTAATTGTCTTGAAAGTGCTAAGAACAAGCACTAATGTGTTATATGTGTTTTGAAACCAATGTTTGTGTACCTTAGGGGCACTAGAACAATGTCTTGAGCTTGAACATCCAAAGTATAGGATTAAGAACTTGTAAGTATGAGATATGTAACTCATCTACTTAGCTTGAACTTGAAGTATAAGACAATTAATTCTTATACATGACTTGAATATCCAAAGATTGGAATAATAACTCGAGTATAAGATAATTAATTCTTGTACATGTCTTGAACATCCAAAGAATTGGATTGAGAACTTGAATGTAAGGTGATAAAATCTTGTACATGACTTGAAACCAATACATGTGTATGGTAGTGAACTTGAAAGTGCTATAAACAAGCACTAATGTGTTAGAACTATCCTTGATGTGTATGTGCAAATCTTGCATATAGCTACTTGATAGAATGTGGCTTCTTGACTACTTGATATATGGCATGAATATCCAAAGAGTTAGAATGTAGAACTAGATAGAAAATGAACAACTCTAAGACATACTTGAATCTAATACGTGTGTATTGAAAGTGCTATGAACAAGCACTAATGTGCTAGTAATTAGTTTTAATCGTGCATATACTCAATGAAGTATATAAAGTATAAAGAAAATATCTTGTTCATGAGTTGAGTTCCTAAAGAATGAGGGACTAGTGTAATATGAAGATAATTCATAAAACAATGATTATAGAACACAATATGTGTTGGAAAATGTATTCAATTATTAACGATATATATATACGAGATATAATTGTGACTAGGTACAATACGACCTATTCGACTACGTGCTAAGAGTCTAAGATGTTGGGCTCTACTTGGAAGTAAGGGTATCGTGATAGACACATTAGTGTATTAAAGGTTATATGAATATGTACGTGCAAATATGGCATATGACAAAGTGACATAAAATGACATACCCTACTATTGGTTGGGGTCTGTTATTAATAGACTCTAATTTGGCTTGATTGTGTTACGTGGACACATTATGTGCCATTGTTATACTTATTTGTATTTGCAAATATAGCATACGTGTACTTGTATTTGGTGAGCACATGATTACATGGTTCCTGAAGAGCTAGTCCACTACTTTTGGACTTAGTTCTATACTCTTGTAGTTCAAGTAAACATCTACTTGTGCATTCTTGTGTGAGTCCAGCTGGTCACCTTGCTTGTTCGGAAATATATAGGTTCACGCTTATCGCGAGAGCTGGGGCTTAAGTGATAATCGGGTCCCTATGTATTTGCGCTTGACCCCTTACTACAGACCATAGTAAGGGCATAGCTTCCTTGGTTTGAGCAATACGCCTGACTTAAGTGAATGCTAAACTCGCGAACACCTCGTGAATCTTGTTCTTGTGAGTGATACTGGTTACCGGGTCCTCTTGTGTACTGCACAGCAGCAACTTGATTGATCGTGATTTGTCAACTGCAATACAAGCAACGACAACAATGGTTTACTTGGGAGGAATAAGGTTGGAATATCCTTTGTAACGTGTTAGTTTAGCCTTATGTGCTAGATAATTGATGAGTTGGCTTAGCCTCTCATATACTTGTTACTTGATGACATCTTGAGCATGATTATTTGATAATCTTCTTGATTTGCATGATTACATGATAATATGCTATTTACTTGTATCTAGTAACTTACTGAGATTTATCTCACCCGTTCCTTGTTTATTTGTTCCCCCCCCCCCCAGGAAAGCAAGTGGTAATACGTTGTGAGGCTCGACTTAGCAGGGGCCTACTTGGCAGGTTGTTCTTGTTTGGGGATTGTTATCCATTCCAGTTTTGGTGAGGACGATTTGGTATCAGTTGTTTAGACTCAGTATATTGGGTAGACTTGTATAGTGTTCTTATAATGGCATGTTTTTCGCTGTGTATAACCATATTTGGTTTAAATTTCTTGGTATAGAACTCGTTGTGAGCTATCTTAGCTCGTTCCTCTTGAGTATATGTATGATGTCCGTTTGATATAATCAGGTGTCATTCAGTTTTCTCGTTTCTTGTTGGTCACGTGCACCAGGTTCGAGGTTCTATTAGGGAATCCCGGGACTTGGGGGCGTGTCAGGTTGGTATCAGAGCTATGGTTTAGCTCTAAGCCTTGATAGGGTCTATGGCCTAGGTTGGGTTAGTCTTGGGTGTGTTTTGACGCCGAGTGCTTCGTTACTTGTTGTTATACCAGGCATAGGACTGGTGTTGATAGTGTTGATAGTGTTCCCCACTAGATGGTTTGAGAATCGAGAGCGCGAGTCTTTAAAGACTTAGGCGTATCTATCTTGTGCAGTGGACATTGTTTCGTTCTATATGCATGCTTGTCTTTATTTCTTGATTTACGTGAAAAATGTATTCTCTAGTAAGAGACTACGTGCTTGATATCGTTATTTATAAGAGCTTGATAGAAGTGTGGGTGATAACACCCTATACGTTATAAGTTGACTTGGTCATGTTACATGCATAGGGCATTGATGTGATACGTGTTATGGCTTGGTTTTTTATGTGTTAGGCATTTCTTGTTTGCCACAATAGATGGTAAATATTTCTATGCTAGTATGCTTGACTATTTATATGAGCATGATATAATTATGTATAATATTCATGTTCTGCATTGAAAGCTCGAAAATGGTTATCAAGGTTGTGCTGAGTATTTAGCATATGTGATTGATAGAAGAATGTCTACACCAAAATTGAAGAATGGATACATCATTCTTTGTGAGATCTCAGATATAATTTCTACTGAGTAGTACATGATACTTGATGAGAACCTTGAGTTATCTTGAGTTGCTGCAGTACAAATATAGTGCTAATATCTAAATCAATGTTCATGACATCGTTGAGTAAAAGTGTTGAAGGTTCAACTTGAGGAATTTCTTGATAGAGGATTCACCCAGCTTAGTATATCTGCGTGGGGCGTATCTGTATTGATTGGCATGAAGAGATATGGTACTTTGCGATTTCATATTGAATGCAAAGAGTTCAACCAGGTGACTATAATGAACCAGTACTTGTTGTCGTGTATGGATGAATTATTTGATCCCTGAAGCTAATCAGTGGTCTATTCAGTGTTTGATTGATAAGTGGCTACCATTAGTTGGAAAGTCAACTATGAGGATATACTGAAGACATCTTCTCATATCAGGTATGCTCGTTATGAATTCGTGATTATGCTATTTCGATTGATATATGATCTAGCAGTATTGATGGATTTGATGAATGATATCTTCAAACCATAATTTGATTTCTTTGCGATGAATTGATTAATGACCTGTTGGTGTATACCAAGTCGCATACTGAGAATTGATTGTATTGAAATTTCTCGAGAGAAACAATTGTTTCCAAAAACTAGTAAGAGATAGAGGATCTATTACCTTGAAGTGGATGCCTGAAGTAAGTATCTTTGTTGACCTATATAAGTGGAAACAACCGAGGTACGCATGTTCTTGAGATTTTCTTGATCTTGTTAGAGATTCATTAATGAATTTCGAAGGTAGCTCTATTATTAACTATTTGAGACAAAAAGCTACACTTTCCGATGGATTGATAAACGTGAAGCCAATTTTTTAAATATTGAAATGATGGATGACCATAACTTCAGTATTTGACATTGCCTAGTATATTCGACTAGTATGATGGTTATTTGGAGGATATGACCAGTGTTACTATTTTCTCGTGTATGTGTCAAGATTCACCAATATAGTGGATATGATAAATTCATTATGCATAGTGAAGCTCGAACAAGAGACAAAACGTGTGTTAATTCAAAATGGTAACGCACTTGTATATGCTTCGAGGAGATTGAATCTTTATGAATAAAATAATTCTACTCATGACTTGAAACTGATTGTGATCCTACGGCTATTGTATTAGCGGATTCATTGAACATAAAGACTTGTATTTCATGATTGATGGTACTGAATGGGAGAAAATTTCTGAGTATTCAACTAAATCCTTGAATTGCGATTATTTCAAAGCAGAATATCAGAGATCGTTTGATTTGTTATAATCCTTAGAGATTTGTGAATATATGAATATATTGCGATGGATTTCGTGGAAGGATTATCATTTAATAGATAAGTCCTGATGATATTGGTTATAGTGGATTGATTAATCAAATCTGCTTGACTTTATGTGTTGTGATGTTATGATCTATACATCTTGATTACATGGGATACCTGTGGATATAATATATGACATGGATTCTTGTTCTACATCTTGTTCTACACCTTGTTTTACATCTTGATTATGATAATTTTTCTGAGCACTCTGGATATTTAACCGAGGTTGCTTCTTGATCATATGTTGCGGGCATTTGAAGTGGATTTCCTTGTGGCTATTGTATGAGCTTGCTATTTAGCGGAAATTCTATCACACGAATTACTTAGTATATGGGTAATTGCTTGTATGGATACTTGATTCTAAGGAAATGTCTTGAGCAAGAATACTTCTTATGAAAGTTTCATGGGAAAGTCACGGTATCGAGAAGGTTATGTGAGAATAATACTCGCAGGTAATTGATAATATGGTGTGGTATACCATATTCTTGCTATTCTTGAGTTCTATTTGTTATTTATATGTGTTATAATCTCGATTAGTAAAATTCGAGGACGAATTTTCTTTAAGGAGGGGAGGATGTAACGCCCGTCCTAATTCCTGTTAAATACTTGAACTTGCATATTATGTGCTAGTTTTACTTGAATTAATTCTTAACTGCTTTAGAATATTAAGGTGGTTAAATGTCTAGTTTGACTTTAGGGTCATTTGTGAAAAATAAAGTTTAGGGGCTAAAATGCTCAAATTGAAACTTAAAGGGCCTTTTTGCTCAAAGTGAAACTTGGAGGGCCTAGGTGCAATTTCTTGAAAGTTTGTAAGTATAAATTTGGTTGCCTCCTTCTCAGAATCATTGTTTCTCCATTTCTCTCGTTCTTTCTCTCTGTTTCATAAAAGAAAGTTAGGGTTTACCCTATTCTCGACTCCTCTCGCTTAATTATGTCTTTGTTCGAAAATCCGACTTCGCATAAATGATCAGGGCGGTGAATAGAGCGTTTCCTGCCGAACAGAAATTAGTTTGGGTGAATTTGATTTCGGACTAGGTAAGTCACTAGCTCCCCTTGCTTGTAATAACATGCATATATGTTATCCTTGATACTTGTGCTTGTTAATTTCGTGTTGGGGTAATTTTTGTGATACTTATAAATTTGGGACAAAGGGAGTATTTGTATGAAAAACAAGAATGAAAAGCTTGAACCTGGGAATGGAATGACTTGGAAAAGTTAAGAAAATTATACTCCTATTCGTGAGACGGTAAAATAGTAACTTGATTTAAATATTATTAGAAAAATTGTATTATTATTTGTGGTACGGAGAAATGAATGGATGTATCCCTAAATGATTATATTAGTATATTAGAAAATTATACTTATACTTTGGGACGGTGAAATATTTAATTGGAATAAAAGGAAATTATCCTATTATTTGTGGGACGGTAAAAGCAAAGAATTGAGCTTGAAATAGTGTCCTGGGTATTACCTAAGGGTTAGTGAAAGTATACTCCTACGCTTGGGACAGAGAATTTTAGCCCTGGAAAGAAATTTAGTGTTTGCTGAAAATTGTACCAGGCGCCCGCCCACATAGATACCGAGCGCCCGCCCATTTCATCAGAAGTTTTGGTTTCAAAAGTGCTATAATGAGCGGCCGCCCGTCCATCGTAGGCGCCGCCCGGTCCCCTGTTTCAACAAAAGTGTTTTAAATCTAAATTGAAATGAAAGCTTATCCCTCCTAAGGCATAGAGCCTTAGTATAAGATGTCCTAGTAAGTGTAAATGTACCTTTTGGGGCATTTGAACTTAGTCTTGAACATGAACACTTATAGAACTCAAATGAGAACTTAAGTATAAGAGTAAGAACTCTTTTAATTGTCTTGAAAGTGCTAAGAACAAGCACTAATGTGTTATGTGTTTTTTGAAACAATGTTTGTGTACTTTAGGGGCACTAGAACAATGTCTTGAGCTTGAACATCCAAAGTATAGGATTAAGAACTCGTAAGTATGAGATATGTAACTCATCTACTTAGCTTGAACTTGAAGTATAAGACAATTAATTCTTGTACATGACTTGAATATCCAAAGATTGGAATAATAACTTGAGTATAAGATAATTAATTCTTGTACATGTCTTGAACTTCCAAAGAATTGGATTGAGAACTTGAATGTAAGATGATAAAATCTTGTACATGACTTGAAACCAATACATGTGTATGGTAGTGAACTTGAAAGTGCTATGAACAAGCACTAACGTGTTAGAACTATCCTTGATGTGTATGTGCAAATCTTGCATATAGCTACTTGATAGAATGTGGCTTCTTGACTACTTGATATATGGTATGAATATCCAAGAGTTAGAATGTAGAACTAGATAGAAAATGAACACTCTAAGACATACTTGAATCTAATACGTGTGTATTGAAAGTGCTATGAACAAGCACTAATGTGCTAGTAATTAGTTTTAATCGTGCATATACTCAATGAAGTATATAAAGTATAAAGAAATATCTTGTTCATGAGTTGAGTTCCTAAAGAATGAGGGACTAGTGTAATATGAAGATAATTCATAAAAAAATGATTATAGAACACAATATGTGTTGGAAAATGTATTCATTATTAACGATATATATACGCGAGATATGATTGTGACTAGGTACAATACGACCTATTCGACTACGTGCTTAGAGTCTAAGATGTTGGGCTCTACTTGGAAGTAAGGGTATCGTGATAGACACATTAGTGTATTAAAGGTTATATGAATATGTACGTGCAAATATGACATATGCCAAAGTGACATAAAATGACATACCCTACTACTGGTTGGGGTCTGTTATTAATAGACTCTAATTTGGCTTGATTGTGTTACGTGGACACATTATGTGCCATTGTTATACTTATTTGTATTTGCAAATATAGTATACGTGTACTTGTATTTGGTGAGCACATGATTACATGGTTCCTGAAGAGCTAGTCCACTACTTTTGGACTTAGTTCTATACTCTTGTAGTTCAAGTAAACATCTACTTGTGCATTCTTGTGTGAGTCCAGCTGGTCACCTTGCTTGTTCGGAAATATATAGGTCCACGCTTATCGCGAGAGCTGGGGCTTAAGTGATAATCGGGTCCCTATGTATTTGCGCTTGACCCCTTACTACAGGCCATAGTAAGGGCATAGCTTCCTTGGTTGGAGCAATACGCCTGACTTAAGTGAATGCTAAACTCGGAACACCTCGTGAATATTGTTCTTGTGAGTGATACTGGTTACCGGGTCCTCTTGTGTACTGCACAGCAGCAACTTGATTGATCGTGATTTGACAACTGCAATACAAGCAACGACAACAATGGTTTACTTGGGAGGAATAAGGTTGGAATATCTTTGTAACGTGTTAGTTTAGCCTTATGTGCTAGCTACTTGATGAGTTGGCTTAGCCTCTCATATACTTGTTACTTGATGACATCTTGAGCATGATTATTTGATAATCTTCTTGATTTGCATGATTACATGATAATATGCTATGTACTTGTATCTAGTAACTTACTGAGATTTATCTCACCCGTTCCTTGTTTATTTGTTCCCCCCCAGGAAAGCAAGTGGTAATACGTTGTGAGGCTCGACTTAGCAGGGGCCTACTTGGCAGATTGTTCTTGTTTGGGGATTGTTATCCTTTCCAGTTTTGGTGAGGACGATTTGGTATCAGTTGTTTAGACTCAGTATATTGGGTAGACTTGTATAGTGTTCTTGTAATGGCATGTTTTCCGCTGTGTATAACCATATTTGGTTTAAATTTCTTGGTATAGAACTCGTTGTGAGCTATCTTAGCTCGTTCCTCTTGAGTATATGTATGATGTCCGTTTGATATAATCAGGTGTCATTCAGTTTTCTCGTTTCTTGTTGGTCACGCGCACCAGGTTCGAGGTTCTATTAGGGAATCTCGGGACTTGGGGGCGTGTCAATAATAATAAAATCCTAGCTTCCAGATCTGGTGAAGACGAAGGGGAGAGGGCGTTGGAGATCTACACACTAACTTGGTGCAGACCTGAAGATGGTTTTGCGGCAATCAGAGCTTACGGAGTCGGGGATGCAGAATTTTCCGATCGTCGGAGTGAGAGTTATGGTTAGAGATCAAATCTGGACGGAAGTGAAGAGAGAGATTAGAACCAATCGGGCGGGGCTATGGTTGAACGCCAATGCTAGAAGGAGCGAGGAGGGAGGGTTGAAATGTCATCGAGGGGAGGGGGAATGGCGCCGGAGAAGAAGGGGGGTAGGAAGGGATGGAGAAAGAAAGTGTGTGTGTGTGTGTGTGTGTGTCAGTGGCGGACCTAGGAATTTTGAACAAGCGGGGCAAAATTGCATAAAACATTTAAAGGGGACAAAAATAAATACTAGTGCATTTATTTTTTTAAACAAAAGGGGCAAAGTCTAAAATATTGCACTAATACTCCAAATTTTCAAAAAAAATTACACTAGTAAATTTTATTTTATTTTAAACAAAGGGGGGGGGGGCATTGCCCCCCATACACCCTTGGTAGGTCCGCCCCTTATGTGTGTGTGGTGATCGTGAATGAGGAAGAGAGGGGATGGAACAACTTTGTTAAGGCTTAAGGGTAGTTTGAGATTTACATTATTATTTTGGATGAGTGAAGGACTTTATAACAACAAATATTATGATATGCGTACTAGATGGGCTAAAGAAAAATATTGACTTGGGTTAAATTTTGGGGGTGCATGGGTATTTTTTTATTTTTCTTTATTTACTATTCCTCTGTCCTTAAATGAGTGTACAAATTTCATTTTAAGTGACATAACTTTTTGTACGATTTGGTGGCAAAATTCATATATAATCTTGTAATCTTCTTTACAAACATTTAGTTTTTGCAAGTATAAAAAGACCGTGAAAAAAATCAAAAAAAAAAAAACATTTAAGGATATTTAAGGATAAAGTTATGCTCAAAATTGATACTCATTTTGGGACAAAAATTTCCTACTAAAAATAGACGAGGGAGTAATATTTTTATTTATTTTTTCAAATTGCGAACACCCACTTGAATTTTTTGAGAAGGGAACTCTCTTCTCTTACTTGTCTTGATCTGTTCGGGAGAGCGTCCGAAACTGAAGCGGCCGATCCCAGCCGTTCGCTCGCCGGCCGGCAGCTGTCTCATAAGCAGCTCCTTTACTCAACTTTTGCCATCATTCTCAAAGCTGTCCAATTCCATCCTCGTTAATCACCACTTCTCACAATCTCTCAGCTTCAGTTGTATCGTCCCCATTTCGCGATTCTCCGATCAATTTCTTCGATCATTAACAATGGTAACGTCACCCATCTTTAAAATCTGTTATTATTCTTGTTTAATCTGACCCTGTAATGGGTTTCATTTGTCATGATCAAGGATTACATGCTAGTATAGCTTCTTTCGTTAATTTATGTTAGATATGGTTCGTTTGGAATTGAATTTTTTCAACATTCTTTTTCCCTGCACTGCATAATCATTTGCATGGTATCTGATACCTACATTGTCACATACAATTTTTTTTTTATCCCCAATTTCAATTACCCAAATTTTCGCAATTGTTTTGGTCAGGAATACATTATTGCCAGCTATGGAGTGACTATATAGTTTGTAGGCTATGATATTGTTAGTGAAACTAACATTACTCTTACCTAAAACTTAAATAGTTTATGTGAAATATGAATTCGTTGTTGCATTTATCTTGGGGCCTTTCCATTTTAGAAATAGTCCCATTTAACAAGTTAACATTTTGGGATTTTAGGTTTACTTACTTAATACATTCTGGAAATTACGTAAAACGTAAGTAGTTTATGTGAAATACGATTTTTTTATTGCATTTGTCTTGTGGATTTTCCATTTTAGAAAGTAGTCCCATTTGACAACATTTTGTGAATTTAGGTTCACTTGCTTAATACCTTCTTGAAATTGCACCAACATTATAGCTTTTTTTTATATAGAAACGAGAGATCTTTTATTATTTCCTTTTTTTTTCCTTTTTTGGACAAACCGAAATATTAGAGATTATTTTCAGAAAGGTGGGTGTATTTTTATTTATTTTTTCATAAAAAGGCAGTTGACAGTTTACCATACTCTAAATAGTTGTCAAATAAAAGGGCTTATAGTCAGTTGGCACTAGCCAATTGATTAGCATTATAGCATATAAGCTCGTAATACTCGCTTTGGTAAAGGTCTCTTTCACTGTTTTTTCAGCATAAGTATCCACAGTGCAATGTTGACGATCAAATCACCCAACTTACTTTTTGGAGTATTAAGTTGTCATGTTCTTAGTAGAAGTACAAAGGGATAGTTGTCACGCTTCCCCTTATGACATACTACCAGAAGATCATCTCTGATAAACTGTTTGGCTATTAATACCACTGCGGTGAACCTGTATTTATCACCAATTTCTCGTTTATTCAATCGTAGAACTCACTAGTTGGCTGTTCGAATCCTAGTGAAGTCTCTTTTCTGGTAATAGTGTTCTCTTTCACTTACTCAAGTTTCTTTGAATTTTGAAACAATCGGTTGTGTTTATAACATTTTTTTATACTTTTGCTTCAATGTTTGTTCTATTTAGTTATAGCATAGTTGATCTTCTATAATCTTACAAGCTAATATTGTTGATGAACTAAAGGTAACACTTTTTTTTTCTTCAGGATTTCGACTTATGATGGTGTATTTTTTGGACTTTTAGAAGCATTGAGGCCATGATAGTACAAGGTTCTGGATAACTGGATAATTATATTTCCGGATTTACGGATGCTTTCATTTTAAATGAAGACAGCTCGAGGATGGCACTCCAGCATAAAAGACTTTCTGACGATCTCCGGTTCTCGCCAGAGGCCAAATATGAAGAGACCAAACTGGGTTATCATGCTATTTTTTTTAGTGAGCATTATTCTGATAGCCGTCTATCTCTATCTGCCCAGAAACTCTAGAGCCTGCTATATTTTTTCCTCTAGCGGTTGTTCTGTGTTTGGCCATCTTCCAGCTGTTCCTTCCAGAGAATTAACTGATGAAGAAACTGCAGCTCAGGTGGTCATAAGGGAGATTCTAAAGACACTCCTATCCAGTCAAAAAACCAAAAATCGCATTCATGTTTCTGACACCTGGTTCATTACCCTTTGAAAAGCTGTGGGACCAGTTTTTTCATGTGAGTCTCTTCTTTTCAAGGCCTTGTTTTACATTGTTTTGTGTTTCAAGCTATCCCGCTACTTACAGCTCTCTTTTTTTTCTGTGTTCAATGTTATATGCTGTGTTTGAAATTTACTGGATGAATAGTTTTCTTTATTATAATGCAGTTACAACTTACAATATTGGTCCCCATCTGTTTAAGATCATCAGATAATTATAATGCAGCTACAACTTTATCAATAATATCTTTCTTACTTCCTCTGTCCCGGAAAGTTAGTCCCTTTTTTTCATTGTTATTGCAAATAAACTTTGAGCAATAATTTAGGGCACTTTTATTAATCTTAATGAAAATTTACAACTTGTTATTGATACACCATTATAAATACTATCCATAATAATTTTTAGATTCTCAATAAGATAGCTAAAAGTAGCGTAAATTATTGCTCAGTCATTCGTAGTAACAACGAAAAAAGAGGGACTAACTCTCCGGGACAGAGGGAGTATTATCTACTTTTAGTTTTCATGGTTGATGCAACTGCTAAGTGAAATCGCTACTCCAACCCTCAGATAGCCCCAATTTGCAATGAAATTCCACATGCTTGATAACCAGTAGTTCAAAATTCTTCCTGCTCGATCTTGAGCCTCCATTATCCTCTTTACGCACAGTAAAAGGTGGAGATATGGCAAACAAAGTCTCCTGATAGCATGTTGCATGGCAGTGATCTCATATAAGCTCTTTTTTTTACTGGATTTGATATGCTTACTTTCTTCAGGCATGCCAATGGCCTACCATAAGACCATCTGTTATTCTTTGCGTTGGTATCTTCTAGCTACTATTACTTCCTTTTCCCGTGAATTTTGACACATTTAGCTCATAAATCACAACAAAAAAAATATTTGAACATTGCTTTTAAAGGTGTGCAAAGCTAAATGCAGCCCTACAGATAATAAGTACTATTGTAGGTGGCAAGTAACTGATTGTGCCTTGTCTATTCAAAGACTTCTTCTAATTATTATGCAAAGACAAGGAGATATGTAAATCAAACCAAACTCCCTCAGTCTCATTATTGTCCATGAGACAGCAATCATGTTTTTGGAAGCCTTGATAAATTACCCAACAATTACTGCCTAATATTGTGATTTCTAGTTTTTTTCCTTCATTAATATGTATGGGGAATCAAAGTATGAAGGTAATCAAGAAATGCTTAACTCATTTAGGGGTATAATGTGTTACTCATCCGTCCCAGAGTATATGTCCACCCTCTCATTTGCACGGAGACTAAGAAATGGTGGAAGTGATGTAAGTGTTGTGAGTATAAAAGTAAAGTAGGAGAGAGAATGAGTGGGAGGAAGAAGGGATAGTAAGTTGATTGGTGTTTGAGTATAAAAGTAAGTAAGAGAGAGAATGAGTGGGAGGAATAGTAAAATATTCTTTGCCATTTTTAGGAAGTGGCCATATACTCGGGGACAGACTAAAAGGAAAGGTGGACATATACTCTGGGACAGAGGGAGTTTAAATATGTCTTGAATATCTAAATGTGGCCGATATATACATTTGAGACAGCTAAATTAGGAAAGTTGGCAAGTAAAAACGAGACTGAGGGACTTTCTCTCATCGATGCCTTGGTGCGTCAGTTGCAGTTTGCTAGTTTCCACTTTCTACTTTCATGTTGTTGTTTCTTTTCTACCTTTCCTTCATATTCTTTCTTTCATGGAAATCTTGTTCTCTTTTGTTGTACTTTCTCTTCAACTTTGATAAAATACGGCTCCTAAATAAATACTCCCTCCCTCCGAAATGATCTTCCTACTTTTTTTGTTGTCGATACGAAGGTACTTTAGGTTGATTTTATTATCCTAATGAACACATAGAAATGTTGTCGATAATTTTAATATTGGTGTATCAATAACTTTATCCGTTAGCACCACTCTGAGTTTGCATGCTCAGTGGGATGCAAAAGCTAAATTTGTCCTTTTGTCATAGATCCTGATATTAATGTCAAAGGTTGTGATCCGTTGTCGTGGCCAACAAGTAGGCGACTTGCATGTTATCCAAGTAACGCACTCGCCAGTGCGAGTTGCTTATCACATCAAATTCGAGTTAACTCGCTATGCGAGTTGCCATACCATCTCAATGCCAGTTCAATCTAGAGGGTTACCTTATACAAGAAGTTCGGCCTCATGCCTATTCCTATCATTTGAGCGACCTTGCTCAGCAAGCAGGCGACGTGTCTATCAAATAGTCGAACTTGCTAAACAATAGTCGGCTTGCCTATACTTCTCATAACACAACTCGCCTACGTGAGTTGTCCCACACAC